>CAUYRT010073056.1:0-20734 GCA_963574885.1 Lepilemur ruficaudatus
GTGCTAGATCACCATTGTTTTTTGTGGCTGAGTAGAACTCCATGGTACACATATACCACATTTTATTAATCCACTCATGTATTGACGGGCACTTGGGTTGTTTCCACATCTTCGTAATTGTGAATTTTGCTGCTATAAACATTCTAGTGGAGATATCTTTTTTATAGAATGTCTTTTGCTCTTTTGAGTAGATGCCCAGTAATGAGATTGCTGGATCAAATGTAGTTCTACTTGTAGCTCTTTGAGATATCTCCATATTACTTTCCACAGAGGTTGTACATCACAGAGTTTTTAAGCAAAAGAACAAAGAGGAATCTCCTCAGACACAGGAGGGCAAGCTACTTCCCCCGGCCAGGGATGCTCACGGTGACTTGAGGGCTCACGGTTGTCTGTGTCATCTGAGTCCAACCATATCCCCACTGCACGTTTCCAGATCCCACTCCATCCCAACTAATGGGAACTTTCAAAGTTGGATGAGACTGTGAATCCAACTGACATTGTAATTCACCAACTTGTACAATTAAATTTTGTATTTGACTTGCAGTAATGTCCACTCTTAATATGAAAAAATTATTTTAAGATTTGTATAGAGCCTTTTTGGTTCTCATTATGACCTGAGCTTATAGTTAAAGGGCTTGGGCTTGGCTTTTGTTTGTTTTTGTTTTTGTAAGCTTTCCAACGCACTCAGGGGGATCTATAACATGTCTGCTTTCATTGTCATTATTTCTGACATAACTGTCAAGTGCTGCAGCCACTTTAACTCCCAACACACTTGCTTCAGTTTACACCAATGGACATTCAACTGCAAGTGTGATGTCACTACATGTTATGGATTACTGACATGCCACTGCCCACTGTCCTGGGCCTCAGCCGTGTACTCACGCCCAGCAGGACAATGACTGCAATCCCCATATACACCACACACACACACACACAAATATGCAAAATCTTGCAGTTCTCCCTTCTCTGAGGGTCTGTGCCTTGAGACCACCCTGTTTTTGAAAGGTGTCCTGTTAGCATCCAGCCAAGATCCAGAAATCCCACCAATAAATTTAAAAAGAAAGATGAATATAAATAATTATTAATTAGTGAAAAATATATAACTGCATAATGTGATCATGATAACTCTGAATATAGGAACAGCAGATGTGGGAGCAGATGTTACTTCTGAGACTGAGGAAGACAACTGAGTGAAAAGATCCTCTTGGAAGAGCCCCCTCCCCAAGGCTGAGAGCCAGACCTCGTTAGAGAGGGATGTGGCTATGGCCCACAGGATGGCAAAAATCTTCAGGGAGGTGCCTCAGGCCAGGGCTGGCAAACAGGAAACTGAGGTACCCTCATAATTTGCTGACAAGCTCTTGGCTGGGAGGTCAGCAAAACTAATCTGTAGGCCATTTGCTGGGGTACAAGAGAAACTTCCTGTTGGGATGCTGTAAAAGCGCATTGGAGGATGTGCACCACCGGGTCTCCCATACACCTACACCGGAGACAAGGAGACCTTGGGCCCTTGGGCAAGAACCTGGAGAAAGCTCTTCCTCCTGTGGTATGCCACCTGTGCCCTCCACTTACAACACCGAAACTGTCCCAGCTGGTAAAGGAGAAATGTCTGCAGGACGCAGCACCAGGACCACCAAAGCGGAGCCAAGAAGGGTGGACCTGGAGTTAATCGTTAATTGGTGACTGGCACAGAATGGAAGCTGAACTCATTCCTTTCATTTTCAACGTTTTCCGAGTGGCACTTCCTGACAGCAGCAAAGCACCTCACCCTCAAATGCAGAAGTGTTCCACTGAGAACAGATTACCGTGGTTGAGCAAATACAGAAAAAAATGTCCTTCCCTTTTGCTTAAGTGTAATGTGTGGCAGCAGGAACATTATTTTGAGTTTTATTTTTTGTTAGCAAAACTGTGTGCCATCATGAATTCCATGTTCAAGATGATTGCCTGAACTTAAAGTTTAGAAAAAAATTAAGAAACATTGAAATTAACTTATATTGTTTAACTAGAGAGAGAGTGAGGAAGGCATTTTTTTCATATTTTTGAAAACTTAGTAATTAATTATGAAACATTTAAGAATATGAGCTGCCAGGTATATTAGTGATGAAATCACTGACATCTGATAAACAAAAAGTTTGCCCAGTGACTAATTCAGTAGGCTTTTTGCTTCTCTGCAATTAAACAGAAAGAAAGAGAAAAATAAAGGAAAGAAAAGGGGGAACGAGAAAGAAAATAAGAAAAAAAGAGAGCAGGGAAGGAGGAAGGGGAAAGAAAGTCACAAATGTCACCTATCTGGAAAGATTGAAGGTAGGAAACATATATGAGTATCGTCATATTGTAATTATATCTATAAACCCTTAAAAATAAATGTCAGGAAATTTAGTTACAAAGTATTGTTATAAAAATGATAATTCTTTGCTTCCATTTTTAATAATTTCTTTCAGTTTACTTTATTACTCCTTATTTTTCAATTTGTTTCAATAAAAATTTTTTTAGACGTTTGTGTGTGCCAGGTACTATGATGGTGGGTTTTAGGAACAGAAGGAAGATTAAGACCTCATCTGTGACCGGGGAAATTATCAACTCTCAGAAAGGCTGGCTTTTACATCAGGAATGATGCCTGGTAATTTAGCAGCACAGAAGAGGGAGCAATTAATGAGTGGAAATTTCAGTGAATGAGCCCCGCGAAGATATTCAGCTCTGTGTTTCAGGGTCAGACTTTCCCTGAAAGAGCCTCATCACTTCTCAACATACAGGAACTATTCTTTGCATGTACACCACCGCTCTCACCCCCAAGTTTCTTTCCTATTTACGTTTGTCGTGATGAATAGCACACAGCTCTTACATTCACTGTCACCTTGTGCTCAGGTGTTTGACATTTATATGATTTTACTTGAAGCATTTATAGATTGGGAAAGACTGCCCACCACTGATTAGGAGAGTAGATTTTACTATTAGTATTGAAATCGGTAATGACACCCTGTGGTTCTGTCCGTTGTTAATTGAATCTTTCACAACTAATATTTGAGTGGGTGTGCAAAATCTTATTCTTGTAGTTTGAAAACTAACGGAAAGGAATCATTAGTAAAGTCTACTTAAGAATATGCCTCAAGTAAGTTTTCTTCAGTCTCAGAGTAATTAAAATTAAATTAAAAAGATAATTAAAAGTCTTTAGAGCCTTACAATTACATGCTTTTCTTAGGTAAGTAAAGATCTGAAATATATGATTTTCTCTGTTCAAATAAAAGAGTATCTTTATATGATTATAGAAGATGTAATATGGGACATCCAATATGGCAGAGCAAGCATACAACTTATTTCGGGTGAAAATATTAAGATATGATATATTTTACCACTTTAACCTACTTTTTGTTTGTTTGGGGTTGTTTTTAACAATATGTTTGGAGTAGTTATTTGGAAATCTGTGCAGACTTGTAAAAGTATAGGTAAACTCTTTGTATATATAGAACAAAAGAAGGCAAAACCCTAAATGTTAATATATAAAATTATGAATATAAATCACGTTTTTATGTAAAGTTATGAATTCAGATATAATAATAATTATGTTATCTTTGCAACACATAATCCTATTCTGTAAAAGGATTAGAGGAAATCTTTCATTTTTCTGGCCTGAGTTTGTGTCGGGAGGTATCTGGGAAATCTTGGAAAACTGGCATGTGTGCACGCCATGCCCTTGGAAAAAAGCTGTTAGCCATGCCTGATAGATTTTATGGAGCTCATTAAAGAACATAAAGCAATGGTGACAATTCATGTGACAATTTTTTTAAGAGTGAAAGCAAAGCTATCATCGTATTTAAGCTGGAATGGACAACGCAGGACACAGGAATGCTCAGAGGGACTGGTCTGTTGAATGGTCTTTTGAGGCTAAAAGATATAGAATCCCCATATTTAATGTAGTCAATACATTAACATCTACAGATGATGCTTTTCGTTAGCAAATAATTTCTGGAAAGAGAAAACCAACATGGATCTGTTAGCACAAGCCTTTATTAAAACATGATAGTGTGAGACGAGCCCCCAGATGAGATTCTGTGACAAACAAAGAGCGGGAAGATTTTATAGGATAGATTCGGAAGATAAAAGTTCAGCTTGTTCGTAGAAGAGTTTGCCATTTAGACTCTCTGAAGCCTTGAACGCTTCTACTGCATTAGAAGCAAAACGAGATACAGGGGCAGCCCACACAGAGGCATGAATTAGCAGACGCTGATTAGATATTTTGGGTTTAGCAATAGGAGTTGGGAGAGGTAGCTGGGACCCAGGTCTTGCAGGGGTTGGTGGAAACTTTTGAGAACTTTAGAGTCTCTGCAAGTCATTTAACATACTTATCTTAAAAAAAAATTGTAATTTCCTACATGACTCTTCAGGTTTGTATCTGACATAAACTGTTTCTGGATCTCTTTCCCAGCTAAGATAGAAGTGAAACTTTTAATCTGCTTTTTTAACAGTACGTAATATTGTTTATTTTCCTTTTTGTCTAGGCTGGAGCCAACCTCCTCCTCCAGGATGTTAATGGAAATATCCCGTTGGATTACGCTGTAGAAGGGACAGAATCCAGCTCTATCCTACTGACCTATCTGGATGAAAACGGTAGGCTGAAGCTTCGTAGAATTGCAGGAAGAAGTAGATTGGTAGAATTATGTGTCTATTCATTTTCACATGTGTGCTTATGTAACTTCAGATCAATGCCCCTTCCCTAGATGGTGTAAAATAAGGTATTTTTCTCTTCCGCTTTCCGCTGCTGCTGCTGCCCTTCACTGGGGTTTAGTCAGTGCAGTTTTTTGCAAGCCAGCAGAAATCTAGACGCCAACAATAAAGGAACGTTTTCACAGGCATCTGAAGTCCATAATTAGTGGGACTGGGTTTGTAATTATAATCTATTCTCTCCTGGGAGGGGAGGGGAAGTGAGCCAGCACAATTGAATTTTGAGCTAATCAGAGCAAGGTCATCTGAAGTGTATTCTCAGAGGAGCGGGTGGTCCCAGTAAGAATTAAATGCAAGTAAGTGAGAGCTTAAGTCCAAGGCCGTTTACACATTGTCCCCAAAGCCACTCTTTCTGACACTTAGACACACAAAGGTCATCAGAAGGAAGCCCTATGATTATCATGCCAGCCTGAGAAAGTGAGGTGGAGCCCCCAGATGAGCTCCCCGAGGAAGGGCTTACAATCACACGGATGCAGCGTATAATTTTATGAGTAAGCGCAGCCTCCGGGAGGTGAGAGGTACTTGAATCCCTGGGCCCAAGATGGTATTAAACTAAAGAATTATGTTTCTGCTTACCCCCTTTCCCTCCCCCGCTGCATTTTAGGTATAAATGACAACAAAGAAATCTAATCCCTTCAAGGATGACCCTTGGCCAGAGAAAAAGAGCCGCACACTGCTTAAAATCTACCCTTTTTGCCTCTAAGAAAAACTCACGTCTGCCTCCTTGTTCCCTTGTACCCTTTGCCTCCTCCAGATTGCTCCTATGACAAAGGTTTATTCTGAGCATGGCCTAGAATAATAATAACTAGTACTTAGCAGCAGTGAGTTCTTAAAAACATAGTCTCACTAACTGTGAAAGCCAGGTGAGTGTGGTAGCATGGAGAGCCAGACTGGGGCGTGGGGGTGGCAGTGTGCAGGCAGCTGGACGATCCCAGAGTCAGGGCTGTCAGGAAGGAGCCATGGGGTCAGGCTGCTGGTGGATTCGGTCACCCACAGTTCTCTCTTGCCTCAAAACTGTCTCCGGCAGGAGACCTCACTGGCTTTCTTCAAATCTTGTTAGCTGTGCCTTGCTGGAGACCTATTCCATTACTTCTAAAGGGAACAAAGCTAGAAGTTATGCAGATTTTACTTTTGGAAAGTTAACTATTGAGACCTTTGCCAAACTTCACGTGTAGTAGACAATTCTGAATTTGCATGAAAAACTTGGCTGTGATGGTACCTCTAGTTAATCATACTGTTCGTGCTGTTTACTTAAAAATTTGCTGAGAGGGTAGATCTTTGGTTAACTGCTTTTATTAAAGAATAATAACAATAATAATGATAAAGAAAGAGAGTGGGAGGAAGGCTGGAGGTGATGAATATGTTTGTGGCATATGACGTGGTTCTGGTTTCACTGATGTCCACTTACCTACAAACTCATCAAGGTGTACACATCACATATAGACAGCTTCTGTATGGCAGTCACCTCAATAAAGTGGTTTAAAAAATAAAACTCATGATGTCAAATTAAAACAAACAAACAAAGACACCTCGGCTGTATTTTGTTTAGCTGTGCAAGTCCTATAAGATTATTATTCCCTGCTTTTCTTATTGTTTTGAATTTCTAAAAGCCACAGTAAGAAATGTTTCTTTTCAGAAAATAAAATTATCTTTATTTGAAAAGCATTAACTTGTCTTACAAGCCTTTTGAACTCATTAAAGTATTTTGCTAGGAAATTTTAGTATTTACAAGATCTGTATTATCCATCCTACATAAAGAACAAAAGCAGGTATATTCTTTGGGGAGGCTGATTTAAGAAATAATTAAGGAAAAAAAATAAGAGGAAGGTACTGACTCTTGAATGGTTAAGAGAAAATCTGTCACTGCGATGGCTGTCATGATCAGTTTGTAAAATACATGTGTGCTGGAACAAACTCAATTTAGTATCTATTAAATTTTTAATTCTGTTTGCCACTTGTCACTGCTGCTGCTCTGGCCCTTGCCTCCCACCCATCTGCCCTTCCCACACCTCATTCACAGTCTGGTTCTGCTTTTGTTGGTCTCCCTGCTACTTATCCATATCATCTGCCGTAGTTCCTGGTAAATACTGTCTGATTCAATTTCTTCTCTGGCCTTCTGTTGTTGCAATTTTAGAGCTATCTGCTGTGATGGCCTAGGATGATGTCCTTAGAAATTCCTAATATTCCAAGATGAGATTTTCATTATTATTTGGCTCTCAGTATTTCAGCATTGCATTATCGTAACAAGGTTGCTGCAATCCTAGAATTTTCTTCATCATACAGTTTCAAATCAGAGTACTTATCACGCTGTCACATCAGGATGCACGTGGCAGGAGGAGGCAGCGATGTCGTGAACAAGTTGATTACATGGAAAATCGCTGGTCACAAGTCCTAATTGTACTGTCACCACTGACTTACACTGTAAACTCGGGCACAGAAATTAACCTCGGCTCACCGCCTGAGCCTGCCAGCCTGTAAAATGAGACAACCATGGAGAGCTGATTGAGCATTTGATGAATATTAGATCTCCAGTGCAAGGCGAACCAGCTGGCGTGCAAGGAGGAAAGCAATCGATTATAAAATGAGCCAGCAAGGAAAGAAAGCACTGAGGGCGAGCCCAAGGTGGTCCAGGACAAAAGATATACATATATATATGTATATAGACACATAATATATACACATACACATACACATATATGAATGATCTTTCAGGGATTATGTATACGTGTGTGTGTGTATATGTGTGTGTATATTTATCTCCATGAAAGAAACCAAAAGCTTTAGTTGCCATTGCAATGTCACCACCATCACCACACACTGTCCTTTCTCCCTCCTTTGAAACCCACCCTTTTAGAAAACATAGCTCATGTTTATTGTCCCCAGTTCCTTGTCTCCTGTTACTCAGCCCATTGAAGTTCAGCCTCTAACCCTACAAATCCACTGGAAATTCCCCTGCAACAATTGCCATCACCTTCCTTGGTTTTCCGTCCAGTAATTGTTTTTCGGTTCTTTTTTATTACCTCCTCTTGCTGTGACATTCCATGACCCTGCTCACACACTCTCATGCAATGATCTTCCCATAGTTTTCTCCCCTGTCTTTGAGCTTCTACGTATGTTTCCTTGGATGTTCCACTTCTCCATCCAGATCCCTGAATGCTGGCCATACCCAGGGCTTTGTCTTTGAGAATCCTCTTCTGTCACTCTACACACTGTCGTGGGGGCATCTCACCATTTTGCTCATGTTGTTACCACCTGCCTGTTCCCAGGGACATCCCTGTAGCTTGATTATCTTTCAATACCTTCAGTCCTGTATGTGTAATTTTTTAAGTATCTTGACTGGGATGTCAGATGATTTGAAATGACATATCAACATGGAATTTTTTGTTATTCTTTCACGCTGTACCTATATTCTATTCTACTATTACAGCCAGGAAGCCAGGCATCTTAACATCGCCGTTTGTGTCTCAAATCTCTCCTGTTTAGTTGTCACCAAATCTTATAGATTATACTTCTTTGATATCTCTTTAATGTGTCCACCTCTCTCCCCAGTCGCGCTGTGCTACTGCCTTAGTTGAAACACTGGCCTTTCTGTTTTGGATTATTACAATAGCCTCCCAAATGCATTTTCTTGCCCAAAGTTTAGCCCTCTCCACACATTCTTCAGAGGACTCCTGGATGAATCTGTTCACAAATGTCATATGTCTTTCTTCTGCTTAATGAAGTTTATTCAAACCTCTGTCCCTGCACCAACCTCTTTAGAACCACGCATAGTTGAGGATACAGTGCAATGCACAGAGCATGGGACAGTCCCGGGTTATGCCTTCTGCCAGAGTTGGGGAAGAAGGAATTGGTGGAGGTAGTAATATCCTGGTGGCTTGGACATGGTTCTCTTTGCTGGAACCACCTTTCTTTATTTGCTTGCTCAACTCTTTCGCTTCCTTGGACCTTTTAGGAAGCTTACAATAAAGATAAAAGTTTGAGTTAACTGCAATGCTTTGAGCTTCAAAAATCCCATGCTAAAATCATGGCAAGCGTCATAATACAGTTAATTGCAAATGCTGATTTGCAATTAGTTGTGTTTACATTTGAGGGCAAAGGTGATGTTTTATATATAACCAAATGAGGATGCAATAACATATAATAATAAATAAAAATAAGGTATGTGCAGACCTTATAAAAACCCTTATAAAAGAGTAAGGGTATCATTTTCCCTAAGAGTACTACAGAGGCTTCACAGAAGTGATGCTTACACTGAGCTTTAGGTGAGGGGTGTGATGCCGCAGGAACAGGGAAACCAAGAGTGTCTGTATGGCCCAGGCACAGGGAGGAGCAATGCAAGGACAGGTGCTCAGAAACACTATGGGAAATGGAGCAATATCCTCCTAAAACTTGGTGGGGGTTTACAGCAGCACAATTCAGCAAAATTTCAGCATAATCATAAAAATTATCATAATAATAGAATGGAGTTGCCCCAATGTAGAAAAGAAGAGAGGAAAAGTTGAATTGTTACAAAAACAATATTACCTTAAGAGCGACCATTAAGGAAAGTTAAGGTAGGGTTCAGATTGACTTGGGGTGTCAAGGGAATTTCAGTTTTGCACAAGGATCTGTTGCTAGCACCAAATGAATTCAGGCAGTAACAGTAGCATTTGTGAACTTCAAGTAAACTATTTTGTTCCTTAATTCCTATATTATAAGAAATTATCAGATTCCTGTCAAAATAGTAAATCTAAGCAGGCCTTGTATTATTTTTTTCAGAAAATTATATGAAAACAGAACTAAATTTCTTCCAAAAATTGAGATTTGGCCCATTATCCATTATAAAATAGACTTACTGTGAGCTCTATCCATCTTGGTATGTCTTATCCGGGAGCAGTTAAAGAAATTTGTTTGATCATGAAGAGAAGGAATTTCTGTTGTGTTGTATTACCAGTAAAAAATTTGTGCTTCTTTTCTGAACATAAAACAAAAATCTAAAAAATCACATTTTAATTGACATTATATTTGTCTCAAAATTAAGTTTTAAGATATTATGATGAGATGTCATATTATCCCTCTGTAGTATCTTCGTAGCAGTGACCAGAACTAGATTGTTTTCCCATAATATGTTGTACTGTAAATGAGTCTGCAGTGAATGATTTCTTGTCTCCATGTTTTAATTTGTGTATTTCATCACAAGCCTTGTTCTGTTTTTATCATGTTCTGCTTTGTCGCTCAATTTTCAATACTTAAATAATTCTCTAAAAGTTGCATACTTTAGTAAACATTGCAACGTTTTAAAAGTTAACAAAATAATGTCACTTTATAGCAACTATCAGATTCTGCTACATCAACATGCAAAATTGAATGCTGACATCTGAAAATTTCTTAATTTTTATTTTCCAAAATTAAGTCACATATCAAATTCCAAAATCCTAAAAATAAGAATAGGGTGACAGTTTTAGTTCATCCGTAACAGACCTCAAATGATTCTGTTAGGGAATCCTGTTCTTTTGAAATAGCATGTCATGATTCAGAAGCTGAGGAAGAGTTATGGGTGTTCTTAGTTCATGTTTCTACTAAAATTAGTTAGCTTTTCACAGAATATTTACAAGCGACGTTACTCAAATATTGCATTTTGTTTATTTCGTTTGGTTACTCCATGTTCCTTATTACAAAGAAAAATGCATGTAAATGAAAGGCATGTGATCCACATGCCAGAGGCTAATGATCACAGCTTACTTTTATTGAGTGCTTACTGCAAACCAAATACACTTTGCATGTTTTATGTGTTTTAACTCATTCTCATAACAACCGATGAAGCAAGAATTATCATCGCCATTTTGCAGTTGAAAAAACTGAGGCAGAGGATAAATTACTTGCCCACACTGGCACAATTAGTAGTAGATACACATACAGCACTAAAACCCAGGCAGGTCGACTCCTAAACACGTTGGCTCTGCTGCCCATCCAGGTTCAGAGAACGAGTTCAGAGCGAGGCAGATGTGGAGCACCTCCAAGGGGAAAAAGAACAGCAGATAAGCAGCATGCTTGACATGGTCTCTGTCAAGGCGACAGGTCTTAAAAGTGTTAATTATAGCTTCACCCTTTGGGATATATATTATTATCTTAGTGACTAAGGATATTGAAGCCCATACGAGTTAAATAATTTTATCAAAACCAACCTGAGGAAGTAAACTGCAGACCAGGCACTTCGAGGAGCATCAGTCCAAGGTTTATTCTTGGGTCCACTGTGCCAGGTTTGCTCTCAGTGTTTGCAGCCAGGATTCAACCACATAAGAGAAAGAAAGTGCTCAGAAGAGTAGCTGGTTCTCAGCAAACACTTGCTGAGTGGGAGATATCATTACCATCATTATCACCATTTTCATTTGGAAGAAGATGAATTATTTCCCCTTAGTAAATACCAATTTTGTCCAGGAACTGGTGCTAGGAATAGGAAATGCATAAGTGAAGAGACACAAGCTGCCATAGAAATTATACATCACAAAATTGCCTGTTAAAATAGAGGAATAAACAGGAGATAAGCAGTCCTGAGCCTTCTGTGCATAAGTCATCCACCTCACTTAAGTCAGACTATAGGTTCTTCATTTAATGTTAGTCATATTTATTAATAGTCATGAAATGTTCAGTTGGAGTGTCCTTTTAAATTTCATTTTGAAGTTGTTTAATATGTACAGGAAAGTCTAAAGATAGTGCAGAAAGTTCCCAAATACCTTTCACGTAATTTCCCCTGATGTTAATTATTTATCTAGCCAAGATGCATTTGAAAACTAAGAAGTTAACGTTGGTACAATGCTGCTATTAACTGAACTGCAGACTTTATTCAGATGTTCCCAGCTTTTATACTAAAGTCCTTTTTCTATTACAGGATACTACATTACTATATTTCAGGGCAAAACAATTATAAAAGTACAGAAGTTGTATCTTTGTAACTTGTTTCAATTTAAGTACTTGAAAGTATTTGGGGCAGTGTATGTTGATATTCACTAAAAGCCTGCCATATATAAGGCATTCTATCATATCTTTGGGATATAACAAGAGATACATTTTCTATTTTTTAAAGACTATAATCTAGCTGGAAATAAAATGTATGTAAAGAGAAATAATCTCAGTGCTCTGAATGAGAGTTCAAACTCCAAGAGGGGTTGCAAAGAACACCTTGAAAGAATCGAAGATAAAACAATGTTTCAACCCCCAGCAGCTGAGAAGTATCTCTGCATTCTGACTGAAAGCTTGTTTTTCTCCCTAGGAGTAGATCTGACCTCACTACGCCAGATGAAGCTTCAGAGACCAATGAGTATGTTAACAGATGTCAAACACTTCTTATCGTCTGGAGGAAATGTTAATGAGAAAAATGATGAAGGCGTAACTCTGGTAAGTTAATATATTTGATTCAGAAACTGTTTACATAGAGAATTTGATTTCTAAACTATACAATTGATTACAATTATATTTAAAAAGTTTATTATCATAAAAGTAATACATATTCATTGTAGAAATTTTGGAAACACACAAATATGCAAAGAAGAAAGTGCAAAATAACTTATGCCACCACCCAGAGAAAACCAATGTGTATATTTTGATATACTTTGTTCAAGCCATCCTTCTATATATTTTTCCTGCAAATTTAAAATAACTTTATGCAATACTTTGTCAATGTAATTTTTGAGCTATAACCTATAGGAAAATCCTTTTATTTTAGTTTTAAGCAAAACAAAGTATGAGATATTTTGGTGAATGAATTTCTAAATTCAAGCAAACTCTTGTCATTACTTGTCATTATTGCTGTCTTGCACTGTTGCAGTAAATTAAAAACAGAGCAATTAAGTTTGGATTAATTTTAACATAATCATAATATCTAATCATCACTACAAGAACGTATTGCCCTATTGACCCATAAAATTTACCTGGGTATGTTTGGGTTAAAATTAATGATGACAAAAAGAAATGTATTAAGACGGAGGGGAAAAAATGAGAGAAAGTGAACTAGAATAGCAAAAAGTATGAAGCTCTGAAGTTCGTAGAAATGGCTGCAATCAGTGATTCAGTTTCTGACGTGGAAGCCATATGGTGTGAGGTTGAAGACAGTTGACGAGAAAAGTGACTTAACTAAATGGACAGCAGTTTTGTCATCTGGAAAGATTTGTGAGATCTGATACATTTTTACATTTATTAAATGCAGATTAAGTGCCTGTGACCTCTAGATAAAATTCTCTAACTAAATATAGATTTTGGAAGACAAAATTTAGAAGAGTATAACTTTAAAATTTTGCTATTTTACAGCCTTCCAAAATTGGTAAAATTTTAAAAGTATAGTCTTCTAAATGTTGTCATCTATAATTGATGTTTATAATAAATTTATAAATTTCAGAAGACTATAAAAAATGTAACACTAAGACATAAGAAAAGAAAACAAAGCATGTTTAGAGAGTGTTGAAAAATAACCCATTCAAATGGCAAAGCCTTTTCATTAACTTAGTGAAGAAATTTTATTGACCACATGCTGGGCACAAAATAATAGTGAACAAAATCACAAAAACCTCTTTGTCATGGATTCACATTTCAGTGGGGAAAATGAGTAATATATACTATAAATGAGCTAAATATATATTAGTAATAAATACAAAGGAGAAAATAATAAAACAAGACAATGACAGGTTGGTTGTATTGTTGCCATTTGGATAGATAGATGTGTAAGATCTACATGACAAGGACAGTTTTGAGTAATGACTTGAAGGAAGGGAGTGTACAGTTTGGATGTGAAGGAGTGACATGCCAGGCCGAGCAGTGCAAAGGCCCTGAGGCAGGGGCAAGTGTGGTGTCCTGGAGAAACAGCAAGGAGTCTCATATGGCTGAAGCCAAGTAAACAGGGAGAGAGAGGTAGCTGTGACCAGATCACATGGGATTTTATGGGCCTCAATGAGGATTATGACAATTATTGAGGGAGATGGGAAGACATTGGAAAGTTCTGAAGGAAGGAAGGGCACCATCTTTCTCCAGTTTTAAAATGATCACTCACTCTGGCTGTTGTGTTAAGAAAGGACTGACTGTAAGTGAGGGCGATGCATTCCACCGTGCAGGCATGATACAAATGTGCCACAATGTTAACTACTGATGAATCCAGGTAAAAGGTACATGGGTGTTCATTGCAATTCCCTTGCAATTATTCTGTGGGTTTAAATTTTTCCAAATAAAACAATGCTGTAAAAAATAAAATGAAAAGCTTTTAATAATAATTAAAAAAAAAAAAAAGAAGCAAAGAAAGGACTGTAAAAAGGATGAAGCTGAGAGTTCGGTTGCGGAGCTTTTCCCGCAGTCAAGGCTGTCTGTGATACGGCTTAGACAACAGCGGTAGAAGCTGAGGTGGTGAGAGGTGGTTATATTTAGAAGATATTTTAAAAAGACCCAATGACACTTCCTGATGGATATGTGGTGTGAGAAGAAGAGAAGACTTCAGAGTGACTCCGAGTTCTTTCAGCTTAAACTATCAGTCCGATGGAGGTGACATCAGTGACAAGACAGGCTTACAGCAGGGATGATCAGGTCAGTTTCGAAAAAGTTACCTTTGAGGTGCTCTTCGCCATCTTAGTGGAGCCGTGGAGCTTGTGTTTGGAGACTGGAGTCTGGAATTCAAGAGATCTCTAGGTTGGAGAAAGACTTTTGGGAACATGAGTGTATGTACGATATTCAAAGGTTTGATACTGACTGAAGTAACTAATTCAATGTAGAAGGAAGGAGGATTTGGGAGTAAGCCCTGGAGAGGAAGGAGAAGAGAAGGATCCATAAATAAGATGAGAAGGGCAAGTCCAGAGACAGGAGGAAAACAAAGAGAAGGAGACGTCCCGGGTGTCCCGGGAAGAACGCATGACGAAAGGCAGGGAGGATCACTGTCACATACTGCAGAGAGGTCGAGGAAGCGGAGGGTGTGGATTGGCTGTTGGACTTAGCAACTTGGAGGGCCTGGGTTTTCTCTTGGAGGACAGTTGCAATGGACTGGCTGGGTCAAAAGTTAGACTGCAGTGAGGTACTTAATTAATAATTCATTAATTGCATGCAGTGAACTAACACCTAACACACTATAAATGCAATAGAGTCTTTGTTTCTTTGTATGGTAGGAGATCTTACAACTTTCTATTTTTTTTTTAAAGAAAATCACTACTAAATAAAAACAGAATACGTACTTCAATCACTGCCAAATAAAAGAGCATATACACTTCGGTAAAGAAGCTATTGAAAGAATCAATACAGAGCCAGAAATTGCTATCATTTTCAACCGTCTTCAGTTCTGATATTCCTTGTGTCCTTTTTATTGAGCAGAAAGCATAAATGTTGCAAACAATTGTTCTATAATAACTAAACCTTGTGGGGATCATCTTTGAGCTTTTTAACAAGAAAGGGACAATGAACAAAAGGCTAGGAAGTTGTCCCTGAAGATTACAGTGTTTAGTGAGTGGCAGTGTGGTTCGATTCACAGGTCCGCATTGGTTATTCTATTCATACTAATGGCTGCCATTCCCGGTGCTCTCTGTTCCTTAACATGCGAAGTGTATTCATCTATTGTTGGAGACAAGGATGAGAAGACACTTTTGTTCACAGATCGATTTCTATATCCTGAGTTGGAATGTCAGTTGTGGTTCAATATTAGGCATAATTTATCCTACCGTTAAATTATTATGTGCAAAATGAGGCAACAACAAAAGGCTCAATGGAAGTAAACTTCTAGTAAGGTGGTTTTTATAGTGCCCTTTCCTCCTTTGTTAGAATATGCAATAAAATAACCAAATATATGTCTTTTTAAGAAAGATCTTTTAGTTTGCATTAATATTCTCCTTAAAAGTTAATAGAAGCCTCAAAGAAAGATGCAATTTAAAAAAAAAAAACACCATGTTTCAGAGGATTTGAAAATAAATTCCTGAGTTTAAGTGTACAGATACTCTGAAATATCACTGTAATTAGCATATATACCATGAAGATACTGGTTCTTTACTGTTTAGCACAGAATTTAATATATCACATCTGGCATTGAGACTTACTTGCTCAGTGTGCTAGGAAGGAATTATTCAAGAAATGCAAATATCAAGCAGTTGTATTTTTGTTTCCCTTCCTTATCTCAGTAGTGCTGGTTCATCCCTTAGTTATGGATAAAGACAGTCATCAGTTTTCTGGTCATTTTTGGGGAATAAAACTTTGATGGTCATTTTATGTTATAAAACATAGCCCCAATTTAGAGATTGGAATGTCCAGTCCCATATAATGATGAAAACTCTCAATTAAAGTAGGGAGTTATTGACCTTTTTGGGCCATATTACCCATAGATGATCTGGTGTAGCCCATGGATTTCTTGTCAAAATAATGTTTTAAATGTAATAATAGATGGTGTATAGAATTACAAAGAAAATCAATTGTGCTGAAACATAGTAATCATAGTATTAAAATCAAATCTGTGATATGTAATGCAGGTGCTTCTTTATTAATGCCCTAAGCAACAGATCTAATAGTTACCATGATTTTAAGATGGTGTTGACCATAATGCTATTTGAGATATATGCTACAACTGTAATGTGATATGAAAATATCATGATTTCTTTTGACAGTAACATCACAAGTTTGCTGCCTGTGTTCATCATTGAAGAATCTGCTCAATTTCTGTTACAGATTAGAAGAAAATAAATCTAATCTTTTTCCCACTCAAGCTTGCAAAGCCCCTGAATTCCACTCACAGATCCTGCAGGAGCCAATGGGCCCAGGTGTTAAGGGCTCTGATTCAGTTAAATCTTGAACCCATCCCTGGCTCAGTGCTGCACCAGCTTGCAAAGTCCATAGAAGCCAGAGTGGACATGGTCAACTATTTCCCCTCCTGTCGCTTCTCTTCAAGCTTCACTCCCTTATTAAGCTCCTCTGAAGTTAGGAGAGGGGTAAGGGAGGGGGGATGGGGAAGAGGAGACGTGGTGAGAGTAAGGTGTTTACTTTACCTTCCTGGAGATGACATCATACTCCCTGGGCCAGAAGTTGACTCCTCCTCTTATGCGGATGTAGGAAGCTTCAGATACCACATGCCCACTCTCATCACTGGGAAACTCTAGCCTGCACTAGATTGGGGTGGATGCAGCTCTTCCAAATGGCCCCTTGCACTGGCTCAGCTCTCAGGAATCTGGGGATACTCCAGGTTCTCTCAGCTAAGTTGTGTTCACTCCATCAGTAGCCCCTTAAGTAGAACCGGAAATGGCCACGGCTTCTCCCTAGAAAAACCTCCACACATTGTTTCCCTTGTGAATTCATGGGAGCATGTGGTTCACAGTGTATCAACAAAACCATCTTCCTTGCACTCCAAAGCAGATAGCCAGACCATCTCTTGCCCTTTACTTTTCCAGCTGAGAATCAAAACTAGACCACTGTATCTCTACCAAACTTCCCCGGACAGTTAAAATGGAAAACCTTTAACTTAAGAAAAGGATCAGAGATCTATGTTATATTTTCTAGCAATTAACACTATAATTAAATGAAATAAATATCCTACCAAAGGCTGAGATAGTGTGGTATGAAATGGTCACGTCGGGTGTCCACTCTCCTGCGCACTTCAAGTCTGAGTGCTGGAGGGCGCAGAACACGGCCTTGGGGCTCAGTGGCCGTGCTTCCGTAGGTCAGTTACCTACATTCTGCAAACCACAGTTTCTCCATCTGAAAATTCAGGGTAACAACAGTGTCACAGGTTGTAAAGATCAGAAGAAATAATGTACAATTTTTATACCTAATGTTTGTGAAGCTACATCAATGTCTTGTTCCGCATTGTATCTGGACAGGTAATTTCCAAATTGTGATTTTCTGTAGGAACTATGCTTCCAAATATGCTACTGCTAATTCAGGGCAGAAACAATAACTATTTCTGTGTTTCTCACGAGACCCCTTAAAATAGCAGGAGAGGAATATTCTAAGACATCATAGTGATAAATACTGTGAAATTCGGGCATATAGTATCTTCTAGCCATAGTCAGGAGAAGTAACAGGAGTACAAATTCCATTTCAGAAAACAGAATTTTTTTTGTTGTCTTTTATGTTTTTGACTCTAACATGCTCTTAATGATGATGAGAAACCACACCCATGGAGGCTAGTGATTTGCCTATGGATTCAGAGGTTGATTGCCTGTAGAAGCAAGGAAAAGGCTCTTAGCTCCTGGTGTTTTATTATGAGGATTTAAAAAAATTTTGTTACCTCTTTAAATGAAGTATTCAATTGAAGCATTCAATTAAGGTTCTTTTATTGTTGTTTTTGATTTAGGATTACGTGGCATTAAATTTGCCAGCCTTCATCTATGTCACTGGTAGCCAGTGATCCAGGACTTCTAGTCTTTTCCTTCTCAACTGTGCTTGAGATGACTGGCTCAGACTTTGACTAAGTTCTAATTGGTGAAACACCTCCTCTGGGGGTTGGCCCTGTGAGTTTGACATCATTAGGATCAGTTACTAACCACCTAATGGACCCACTCTTGATTCATTTTATAGATTCATTTTTTATAGATTCATTTTTATACTAAATATGCAAACCTTCTGAGATCCAGATGCTATTGCATTTAGCATAGAGTAACTGCCAATCATTTACTGATTATTCAAATAATGTAGAATAAATCTAGAAGCAGGTGAAAGATTAGTTCTATAGGAGAGCAAGTATGTTAAATTAAATTTTCTAAGATACTCATGGATATATCATTCCTGGGACTGTTTTCTAGAATATTAATGAGACGAATTTTGTATGTAGCACAGTATGGGAAGATTGATGTTAAACTTAGTGTTTTAATGTTTGTGCAGTAATTTAGATAAATATATTTGTTGTTCTAATGTAGTTGAAAGTACAAGAAATAAACATATATGTATACACTGTAGGTTAAAAGGCATGAAGTCCGAAAGTAGAATAATAAATGTTTCTGCTAAATTTTATAAAAATATATACATTTAATCCCTTTTTTGACTTTACTGTAATTTTTTAAATAAAAACAGAAAAAGAGAGAGCTATAAAATTCCATGCTACCAAAACTAAAAGATGTTATTGATTTTTCTACTTTTAAATTATTATTTTCCTGATAGCTTCTTCTTCTTAATTATTATGTTTATGAAATAAATCATGTAGTTACTTAGTAACCTCAGTTAAATTGAGTGTGTTGATAGTTTACACAGAAATAAAGGCTGCTACCTTAGAAACAGGAATTCCCCCATCTGAAAAATAATAAAAAATTCTCCAAACCCTGATCATATCCTCATAGCTCTTAAAATCTCATTTCTAAACTTCCAGTACTGTTAAAAACTAAAATAGGAGAATAGAATCCTTGCTAGGGAGAGGCAAAGATATAAAATGTAACCAAAATGGAAAAAAAAAATGGTAACTACATGATCATTTTAAGCCTTTCAGGATTAATTCAATATTTTTAGAGTTCCTGTGCCTTTTACATGTATATAAATATCACAATTTACGTATTTCCTGTTTTTAGATATATCTTTGAATTTCCCTTCTATAGCACCAAGTACAGTGCCTGGAATATTAGAGCTAATCGCCAAATCTTTGACCTTTGGGCAAGAAGCAGTAAACTATAGAAATATTACATTTCGTATTTTAAAATATTCAGAGTGTAGTGGAATGGAGCACTGGAGGCATAGGAATTACATGAAAAAGTGCACATTATCAGAATTAGAAAGAAAACAATCAATAATTAACTCATGAGCTTTCTCTCAAAGAACAATAATGACATCCACTTATACCAAGTACATAAAATTGCATGTATGTTCTTTCGTTTTATGGCATCAAATATTTTACTAAATAGTTCTCTTTAAAACTGTACTGATATCGCTGTATTGATTTCTGAATGAACTGTATTGATCACTACTTATTTTTAAAATGTTAAATCATGAAACACCTCTTCCTTGCAGTTACACATGGCCTGTGCGAGTGGCTACAAGGAGGTGGTCTCTCTCATCCTGGAGCACGGTGGAGACCTCAACATAGCAGATGACCAGTACTGGACTCCCCTTCACTTAGCAGCCAAGTATGGCCAGGTAATATGACTTTTTATGATGATTTAAAAATTCATTTTGTAGTCACTGAATAATTTCATATTTAATCTTGATCTTATTTCAGATCATGTACTAATCATGATGTAATTTGATTTTAATGACATCTTCTTATTAAACAAATATTTGCATGGCTAAAGGATAATATTTACTTTCACAAGGGCATATAAAAATTTCTCATAACTCTGAACAATGTAGTCAAACCATTGGGGAAACAATCAAAACCTATGAACATTCTTCAGAGAATGGAGTTAATACTGTTTTCTTAGTAGTATAGTTCTTATTTTTGTTGTTCTTTTTTGTTTGTTTTTTATTTCAGAATATTATGGGGGTACAAATGTTTTGGTTAAATAGATTGCTTTTGTACTGCTGAGTGAAAGTTGTAAGTGTGCCCATCATCCAGATAGTGTACACTGTACCTTTTAGATATGATTTCACCCATCCAGTCCTCCCCCCACCCACCTGCATAATTTCTGTTGAGTTTTACTTCCATCTGTGCACGAGTGCTGATTGGTTAGGTCCAATTTAACAGTAAATACAGGTGGTGTTTGTTTTTCCATTCTTGCAATACTTCACTTAGGAGAATGGTCTGCAGTTCCATCCAGATTGTTTCAAAAGGTATTAATTCATTTTTTATTATGGCTGAGTAGTACTCCATGGTGTCCATACACCACATTTTATTAATCTGCTCATGAATTGATGGGCACTTTGGTTGACTCCACATCTTTACAATTGTGAATTGTGCTGTGATAAACATTCTAATGTAAGTGGGTTTTTTTTTGATAAAATGACTTTTTTTCCTTTGGATAAATACCCAGTGGTGGGATTGCTGGATCAAATGGTAGGTGTACTTTTAGTTCTTTGAGGTATCTCCATACTGTTTTCCATAGAGGTTGCAATAGTTTGCAATCCCACCAACAGTGTATGTTTCTCTCCATATCCATACCAGCATTTATTGTTT
>CAUYRT010073057.1:0-10249 GCA_963574885.1 Lepilemur ruficaudatus
GCTTGCTACGCTTTGTGCAGTTCAGCATATACGAGTTTAACTCTAACTGCGTCTTTGGGTCTTCATCTCTTTATGAAGGCTCCCGTGCCACGTAAAACTTGTATTAAATAAATGTGTGTGCTTTTCTCCTGTTGATCTGTCATATGTCTATTGACTCCTCAGGCCCAGCTGAGAAACCTCTGCCTCCCCGACAACTTTCCAAACAATCTGAAGGGGTGACATTTTTATTCTTCCCATATTACAGATGAGGAAACTGAGGCACAGAGAGACTAAGTCCTTTGCACTTAGAGTAGCAAGTCAGGATTCAGGCCCAGGACTTCTCTGACTTCCCTACCATCCTGGGTTTTGTGACTTAGAATATTCTGGAATTATCCTGGAGATTTACAGTTAAAAGACATCTTGGACCTAAAGTAAGCCATGCCGTATGCATTTGTACATGAGGAAAAGTGACTTACTGAAGACTGAGAATTGGCTAGTGGTGGGGGTCAGGTGGAGGGTCGGGGGTCCTGCCTCAGTCTTTGGACTCTCAAGCCAGTGCTCTTTGCACACTTCCAAGTACAAAGATGAGGGTGGGCCTGATGGTTCAGTCTAGAGCATGTTCCTCTCCCACTATGAGAGACAGAGACAGAGATAGAGACAGAACAGTAGTGAACAGTTGAGAGAGACAGAGCACGTGCAAGGAAGCAGTTGAACGCTTAGAAGAGACAAAAGAACACAGGTAAGAAGGAGGGCCCCTGGGGAAGGAGCAGGGCCTGGATCTACGCCCCTCTCTTCCTCAGCTGCCCAGGCCAGGTGCCCCTGCAATCTTGCCCCTTAACCCACGGGAGAGGAGAAAGCGTCACTCAGGAGTCCTGTCCTGGCGGAATCCCCTGCCAAGGCTGAGCAAAGTAAAATGTAGCAGATACATCTCAAGCCAAAGCTGAGAGTGTCTCGGGCCTTACGGGGCCACCTAGAAAACTAGCTTGTGCTGCCTTTCTCCCCGTCAATGTTCTGGCAGGTTGACCTAATGGTGGCAGAGGCTTGGCTCAGAGCCAGCCAGCCAGGCCACGCACAAAACACCTGGTCTCCCCATTTTTCTAGGGCCACATGGTCCTCTTAGTCTATCTTTAATTTTCCCATTTTTGATAAAGACGTGGGCACAATACATACTTCGGCTCCCTCTAAACTCTACAAGAAGTACCACGACCCGAGCATAATGATAAAGGTGACTTTTACTCAGTCTCAGGGCTGAGGAGGTGGTACAGAGAGGTGGGGACAGCGGTGAACAGGGAGCCCGTGCCCCATTCAAAGGGCCCAGCCGCTTACTTGTCTCTTGAAGAGAAGGCAGCAATGCAGATTTTTATGTGAAATCTCCTAATTTGTAAAGACCCAACCAAACACGTCTTTGGACCTGTGAGCCATCCGTGATCCCTTGTTTCATATTCAGCGTGACCTGTGGTCGCTGCAGAGAAGGTGGGGCCTTCTGGCTCTGCCGTAGGTGGTGTGGGGCACGGGGCGCCTGGGCATCTCGGTTCTCCCCAGAGGTACTCGTTTCTAGGCAGTTTTCCTCGTCACTGACGCCTCCCCCGTGTTCTTCATAACATGAGTGATACAATTGCCCCGTTAAACACTGAAATAACAGAGTCCTTCACTCCCCACCCGCCACCGACACACCTCACCCCAGAGGCCAGTGTCACGCTCAGGTTGATGCGTACCCTCTGAGCACATTTTCCCCGCATTCACTCACAGACATATGTACATTAGACGTACATGTGTGAGATACACATGCTGAGAAGAAATATAGAGCAGACTGAGTCATTAGTTGGCAACAGGGTGGTCTCTTAGATGGTGGGACCAGGGAGGGCCTCTTGGAGGAGGTGGCATCTGCAGAGACTGAAGTACGAGAACAAGCCAGGCAGACAGCGGGGGAAGAGCCATCCAGGCTGAGGGGCCAGTACATGCAAAGGCCCTGAGGCAGGGGCATTTCTGGGTGTTTGAGGAACAGCAAGGAGGCCCTTGTGTCTGGAGCAGAGTGGGCGAGGTAGGAGGTGCTAACGGCTGGGGTTGAGGAGAGGAAGGGGGGTCAGATCACAGAGGGCCCCGCAGGCCATGGGGAAGACTTGGCTTTTATGTTGAGCAACAGTAGAAGTCTCTAGAGGATTTTGAGTGATGAAATATGATGAGTTGCTATGTTGAAAGGCCCACCCTGGCTGCTGAATGGAGAACTCAGGCTGGGGGCCAAGGGTGGACGCTGAGGGCCAATCAGGAGACTTGCCCAGGCGAGAGGTGACAGTGGTTAGACACAGACTCCAGTCGAGACCCTGGTTTACTGATCCAGATTCATTACTCTCACTGTCCCAAACTCTCTCCCTCTTTCCCAAGGAATTCTGACATTATTTACCTATAATGAAACATACACAACACTCCTTGGTTATCTATCCAAAGCAGTGCTCCTGCACCTCGTCCCGAGCAGGGGCTGCAGGAATTGGTCTAAAAGGGGCTCTGTGTGCATGAGCTCCCAGCTGATGTAGGTTTCTTGGGCTGATGTCTCCAGACTGGAAAATTCAGCCTTCAAAGTACCAGACACTCTCGAAGTTCCAGGAAACATTATTTGCTCTAAACTTTGGAAAATGGAATCAATCCAGCATTTCCGAGGTGTGGTGTGTGTTAATAGGAGTAGGACGTCATATGCCAGCAAGCATTATTTATTTCACTGTTTATTCTTTAAAGTTTTAAAGAAAAACGTATATAACTAACACATTAAATCTACAATTTCACAGACAGTATTGCTGGGTTTGAGGCTAAAACTTAAAAGGTGAGTCAATCGTAAACCAGTATTAGCTAAATAATGATGCAGCGCTGAGACGAGCCGGAACGATAATCATGAGAGCGTGTGAACGGGAGACGCTTGGGAAACGCTGAGCTCCCGGCCGGCTGGGCGGTTTGGGTACCGAAACTTAACTCCATCGGTTGGGGTGGGGCCCCCCAAGCCCATCAGAGTCACAGAAGTGTTAGGGTGAGGTCATCCCCGGCCCAGCTAGGTGGGAAGGTTTGGTCATGGAAAGAAGTCGTGTCTGTTTTTCTCCACTCGTCCCCAGGCTAACGTTGGAGAAAACAAGTTTGGGTTGGCTGACTGGGCTGCACTGAAAATATTTAATAACTGGCTTCTTTTGCTCTCCACGGTGATGTCTTCCAGGCCCTTCCCTCCCGTCGGAGCTGTCTGTTAGTGCTGGGGCCGCGGGAGGGGATTAGATCATATATTTTTGTGTTAAAGATGTTGATATAGAAAGCTTAGGAGCTCCAGCATTTTTAATAAGTAAGGTTAGTGTTCCAAGGGGAGGCTTACCAAGTGCTATTTATGCACAAATGCCTCTGTCATTTACGAGGCTTGTTAAAAACTGTAGTTTAAGAGCAGATTAACAGAGCTCTCCACAGCTGGCGTATCTGGGCAGAGGTGAGCACCCCGAGCAGGCAGACACGCCGGGAGGGAGCCAGCGGGTGAGAACACCCAACAGCTAATTGCCTCCAAAATTAGTAGGATGGAAAAGTAAGCCCTTTAAGACCCTGGTTTTGAGCAGATTAAAAGTATGAAAGGGTTCCGCGGGCTGTTTGCTTTCTGCCAACGCAGCACTCGGGGCTGCTGACGGCAGGTGAATTATTCACCAGGTGGAGGCCTCCGCTGCGTTTCTGGAGCAGGGGTTGGCAGGCCAGGTGGGGAGCCAGCTTTTGTCCTTTTTGCTGCTGAGACATGTTTTGGAGCAGGAGCGAGGCTCAGTGCTCATTTCCGCTGCCTCGTCTTTCCTCCCGTTAGAAACAGCAGCCAAAGATCGAGCCTCCTTGCTACGTCCTGGATTCGCTCCTCCAATGAGCGTTTCCTCTGCACTGGTGTCCTCATCCATCTGTGCTGCCATGGGACATTTATAAACAATAGAAGTTTATTTCTGACGGTTGCAAGGCTGAGAAGTTCAACATCAAGGCAGTGGCAGGACCGGTGCCTGGGGAGAGAGGGCTGCTCCCTGCTTCCAAGACAGTGTCTCCTTGCGGGATCCTCTGGAAGGGTGGAATGAGACAGCAAGAGGGTGCTCCCGTAACCTTGAGCCTTTCATAAGGGTGCTCACTCCACTCGTGAGGGTGGAGTCCTCATGACTAAATCACCTCCGAAAGACCACACCTCTTAATACTGCTGCACTGGGGATTAAGCCTCAACATGAATTCTGGAGGGGACACCATCGTTCAAACCACAGCAGCTAGGCACAGCTGTAGGTACTGGGGAGAGAATGGATGAACGAATCAAGGTTCATTTGTACAGAGGATACTCACTGCTCAGCCATGAAAAGGAACACACTACTGGCACACAACTGCATGGATTAATCTTAAAAAGCACTATGCTGAGCAAAAGAAGCTAGACACAGAGTACATGCTATAGGTTCTATTCACATGGCAGCTAGAACTGGCAGTGCTAACGTATGGTAAAAGCAGACGTGTCCAAGGACCTCGTTAGCTGGCTCATTGGGTCCAGCAAATTGTTTCCTTCAACAGCAGCCTTTCATCACCCAGTAAGAGGGACCCCAGTCTGTGCCCTAAGACTTGGCTTCATTCCTTTCTGACTCACCTTGTCTGCACTGTGCCCTCCAAGGCCCAAATGTCCCTTACATGCAATAAAAACACAAACATGAGACTAAAACCATTTCAGATAATGATAAGTGACACAAAGAAATGAACAATTGACTGACAGGGAGAGAAAGGGAATGGGGAGAGGTGGTTTACCTTAGATTAGGTAGTCAGAGAAGACATCTCCAAGGAGATGACATTTGAGAAGAGGCCCATATGCACTGAGGGAGTCACTTACAGTGACATCTGGGGGGAAGACTGTTCCAGGCAGAGGGAATGGCAAGAGACAAAGTCCCTGAGGCTGGACTGAGCTTGGTGTGTTTGGAAATGAGAAAGGCCCATGAGGTTGCAATGAGGTGAGCAGGGCTAGATCTTATAGGACCTTGCAGACCAGGGTGAGGACCCTGAACTTCACCTTGAAGGCCATGAGGAAGGCCATGAAGGTTATTAAGGAATGTTTAGTGAGGAGGCGACATGGGCTGATGTCCACATTGGAGATCTGCCTCCTCTTGTTAACCTGGGAGAAGGAGAGGAGGAAGGGGACGGAGGGAGACGGGGCATGGGGGAGGGAGTAGGGAGCTGCAGGGGAGATGGGAAGGCGGCGCTGCCCAGATGTGGTCACGGACACCTCCTGTTCATCCTTGTCCAGTTAGCTGTCTTCCCCGAGCCCCGCCGTGGGTGAGGCATTCTTCCAAGTCACCACCACAAATCACTTTATGCGACCCTCAATCAACCCTCTGAAGCAAGTGCTATTATTATCTCTGTTTTACATAAGAGGGGAATGACATGGATTAATTTGCCCAAGATCTCTTAGTGAGCGTCACTGCCAAGATTTGAACCAAGGTCACCCTGCTGTCCTCTCCTCCAAGGAGCCACAGCCGGCTGACATCCAAGCACTGAGGCGCCCCATAATTCAACTTGCAGGACCCTGGCATGACTTTCCCATTTCCTACTGGAGCAAAGAGCCCCCCTAGAGCTGGTTGCTAAGCAACCCACTAGTTCTTAGTGAACCATGGGGGCAGAAGGCAGAGCAAAGTCATTGGCGGGCCTGGTCATCACATGATCAAGATCTGACCAATCAGAGCATCCTGCTCCCTTGACTTCAGTGATTGGCTCAGGGCTGCAAGAGGGACCCAGGCTGGTGCAGATGGAGGCAGCCGCAGGACTTTGGCCTGAGTGTTGTGAAAGATGTGCCCTCCTTCTGCTGGGGTGGCCGCCATGGGAGGCCTTCCCCACCACCTCCAGGAAGACGTCAGCCCGGGAGCGAAGCTGACAGAGAGGCAAGGCGAGTCCAGAGCTGGGGCGAAAGTCCTGCCGAAAGTCTCAGCCCCAGGACGGAGCTGAGCTTTATGCGAGCTACTATGGAGTCTGTTTTCCTGTTAAGCCAGCTCGAGTGGGTTTACGGTCACTTTTAACCCAGAGTGTTATGGCAGGTGCTCTCACCTGGGCTGGCTTCCCAAGCAGCTGCCCGTGTGGTGCCACCCTGCCCGCCCTTGCAGCTCCAGGCTCGCTTCCATCCCACAGAGCCAGGACACCCCTAGGGAAGGAGGGCCTCGCTTCGCCTGGTCCAGCTGATGTCCCCGGCATGTTTGCGTTGGACCAATATGGGCACATGTCTGTGTCTGACCAGTCACCGTGGCTGGAAAGGCAACGCACGGGTGGCCAGGCATAGATGCCTGTCAACCCCTCGCACCAGGCATGTGTGGGCAGCCCCACAGAAGCGCATAGAGTGTTAGCCAAGGAGACTGGGCCATGGGAGGTACAGCCATGGGTGTCCTGGGAGAGCCCTGGAAGCAAGTGGGCCTTCTGAAGGAGGAGGACCTGGGAAGGGAAGGGTGGGCAGGATTTGGTGGATGAGGCAAGAGGCAAGCCCCTCCCTTTCTAAGCACCAGAAGCCACATTCAGAGTCCTTTCACTATGTGACCCATCATCCTGGGGAGACAGGTCTTTCTACCCGGCAGAAAAGAGCCAGGCTGAGCCCTGGTGTGGGAGATGAGAGGCCTGGCCTCTAGTCCCAGCCCTGAGCCAACTTGAGTGCATCATCACTCTACCTCGGTTTTCTCATCTGCAAAATGTGAGCAGTCAGCAACTCTCTGGAGCTCAGGCTCCCCTTCTGTCAAATGGGGTTGGGGGGGAAGTAGGATCTAGCTGCTCCCAAAAGTCTCTTGGGGCACCCAGACCAGCCTGGCAGGGGGACTGTTCTGGAAGCCACGTCAGCAATTCCGAGTCTGTGGAAGCCTCAGGAAACCACTCACCTCCCTGTTGGAAGAAAGCAATTAGCTGTGCTAACAGCCTGATGATGGGGGCTGTGTTTGGGCGCCTGCTACCCCCAGAGGAAGAAGGGAGATTCTCAGCTAGAAACTGCTAATGTGATGACATGGTGGTTTATTAGTGTATCTCACAAACCAGCTGTGCACTTAGCAGGCAGACCTTGGAAGAGTAAATATGAGCAGTGGGGGGGGGGGGGAGAGGACTGCCGCTGGGCTCCAGGGAAGCTTCAGGAAAGAGTGAGGGTTAGACAGTAACCAGTCCCTGCCCCTCCCACCCCATGATGGCCTGGGGTCCACGGAGTTTAGGAGGTGTTGGTGCCCACACCCCACAAGGCTGGACATTCTCTCTCTGTATCTCCAGACTTAAGCCTGCATCGGCTACTAACCAGCCCCACTGGGAAGTCTACAGGTGTGTCATACTTAGCATGTCCCAAACTGATCCCTGCACTCCCCACCTGAACCAGCTCTTCCTGCAGGCATCCCCATCTCAGTTGATGGAAAGTGCCCGAGATGTCGGTAGAGAAGGGCCTTAACCAAGATGCCAGGGACAATTGAAAACTTAGATGGTTCCCATTGGAAAACCGTTATCTGCAATATCCGATGAAAACCACCCATCAAGGCAGAGTCCTAGAGAACCAACAAGATGGGTGTAGAGGCTTAAAGTCCAGTCTGGGGTAAGGGCCAGGCAGCTGGACATGGCAGGGTGGGGTGCATGGCACCCCTTGGGACCAGGTAGCACTTTTTCCAGGGAGGTGCAGAACTTGTGGTCACAGGGGAACATAGAGCCGCTCACTGAAAATCCTGTCATTCAATTCATCTTCCTGAGAAGGCTACAACTCTGTCCAGGTGACAGACTCTTCGTAAATGCTGTGGCAGGACCCCATGAGTCCCTAATCCAGTGAACACTGCATGTGGCCCATCTGGGTGAGGGATGGGGATTTGAGCTGCTTGAAAAACTGGCACCCGTCCCCAAGACAATGTTCCCTGCTTCTCTAGAAAAATGAAGGTGGAAAGCGCAAATTCAGGCACCCTAGGGAGCCCTGTGTGTCACCAAACTGGCTGGGCTGGGCTGGAGGCCCCTGCAGGAGGTGACACAGTGGGGTGTCTCTGTTTTGCTCCCTGTCTCCCTCAGGCTGTGGTGCTGCAGTCACTCCTCACCCCTGCATCCCTGCCTCTGCCTCAGTGGGTCACCATAGGTGCTAGTCCCAAGCCTCGTCACTTCCATTCTCCTGTCTGCGAAACAGGTTGATGTCTGCGAAGCAGGCTGGGAAAAGCCCCACAGTGCCTCAGGATGGGGCACCCCACCCCACCCCCCACTCCATAAGAAGTAAACATTACTACTCTGGGGTAATCATATCCTGATCGTTAATTTATGATAATGATAGAAACGACAACAACAATAATGATGACTAGTTTTTATGGGGTCTTTCTCACAACTACGTGCCAGACATAACCAATGTGTCAACTCATTTAAACTTCATTATAGTGATATGAGGCAGATGCTATTAGCATTTTCATCTTAAAAATGGAGTAACAGACCCAGAGAAGTCACTTTCCCCGAGTCCCAGAGTTAGGAACTAATCCAGGACTCATTCTTCCTACACTGATGCTTCTGCAGCCAGCTGTGCAGGACACCACGGATGTGTCCTCAGTGCCAGGCGGGCCTGGCCGTGGTTAGGACATAGTCACGGTTCCTGACCCCTGGGAGGTCACAGTTTTTAACATCCAGGCTTTCAACCCTCCACAGACCAGCCTATTAGCACATGCCACCCCCACTGAGATGATCTATTGGCAGCCTGTCTCCCTGGGACCGGGCGTCCCTCAAGCGAGAGGACCCTATGCCATCACCCCTGTGTACCGCAGCACCTGGTGCAGAGTCTGGCAAGAATATAATGTCTCATCTCTCCTGGAGTCCCTGTTTTGTCATGCCTGGTTGTGTTTGATCAGTCAAACGTCAGGGGCCCGTTGCTTTGCCTACAGGGGCTCTGAAATCTGCCGAGACAAGCGGCCCCGCCCCGGTCTAACACTTGCTCTTCCTTTCCTCTTGGTTTTCTTGGCTGTTCTTGAGCACGTGCTCCTGCATAAGAATTTGAAGATAATTTAACCCTGGAGCTGATCTGCCTGAGTTTAAATCCTGCCTGTACTGCTCACAACCTGGGCCAGTCACTGAGCCCCTTGTGCCTCAGTTTCCTCCTCTGCAAATGGTGGGTGGGAGCGATAAGTGCTGAGTGGAGCTTTGGGGAGGCTGAGTGAGATCATGTGTGCTGAGGTAATGGGAATAGTGCCCAGGGTGTGGTAATCGCTCAATAAATGGTCACTATCTTATTACCAGCATCATTATTAAATTAAAGTGAAACGGGAGAACTCCCGTCTTGTTTGCTCAGAAGAACTTCTCTGGAGCCTGTGAGCGTCACTCCTTTTCTGTTCTCAGGGGAGAAGGTGGTTGAGGCAGGGGGGAGAGGGCAGGAGACTCCAGGCCTTGCTTTTCCTTGCAGGGGTGGGGCTGAGGGGTTAACCCCGACAGTGAACGGTGAAAGAGAACTAATTCTGTCTCCCCAAGAGGCTGGCGCCAGGCAGGCCTTGGTGAATATCTAGCTGGTAGCATTTCACCAGCTTTGGAGATGGTGCAGGTCTGGCAAAATAAATGCCACAGGGAATGGTATGCAACGAGAAAATGAAGCATCTCAGTATTGAAGCCTCATATAATCCCTATGTACACACCATGTTCACACGATGTCTATATCCTAGCCCACATACACACACACGGCAAACACAGCCCAGGACCATGCCAACCAGAGAGCACCAGTGCAACCCCAAAACCCAGGCCCAGGAGCCAGAATGAGGTCAAATCTATCTGAGCAGAACTTCTCCAGGGTAGAGGGGTGGTCGTGCTGGAGTCATACCACAGGCCTAGGGCTCAGGCCAGCTCATGTTTGACCCCAGGATCTTTGCACCTGCTTTCCTTCTGGGAATTATATTTCCTGAGACATCCACAGGACTTATTGCCTTCAAGTTTTACTCAAATGTCACCTTGTCAGTGACGCCCTCCCCACCCATCCCATCTGACACTGCATGCCCCGGCCTTCTGTCTTGCTTTATTTTTCTCCATAGCACTATCATCATGGTTATTATATAACTAATATATCAATTGATTTTTTTGTCTATCCCCATGCTATGGTTTGAACAACCCCACCAAAACTCATGTTGAAATTTAATTGCCATTATGATGGTATTAAAAAATTCACTGCCAGCTGGGCGCGGTGGCTCACGCCTGTAATCCTAGCACTCTGGGAGGCTGAGGCGGGCGGATCGCTCAAGGTCAGGAGTTCGAAACCAGCCTGAGCAAGAGTGAGACCCCGTCTCTACTATAAATAGAAAGAAAGAAATTA
>CAUYRT010073058.1:0-56024 GCA_963574885.1 Lepilemur ruficaudatus
AACCTCAGACTCCTGGGCTCAAGGGATCCTTCTGCCTCAGCCTCCCAAGTAGCTGGGAATACAGGCATGTGCCACCATGCCCGGCTCATTTTTTCTATATATATCTTAAGTTGGCCAATTAATTTCTTTCTATTTATAGTATAGACGGGGTCTCGCTCTTGCTCAGGCTGATTTTGAACTCCTGACCATGAGTGATCCGCCCACCTCGGCCTCCCAGAGTGCTAGGATTACAGGCGTGAGCCACCGTGCCCAGCCAGGATTGTGTATTTTCATATGTGGCCTTAATATATACCAGAAGATTATAATTTAAAAATCTTCAGTTTATAAAATTATGACATGTCCTAAGTGTGAAAAGTATGACATTTCATATATAGGATTTTTTAATCAGCTGTGGATTTAGAGAAAAGTAATTTTTAAAAAAAATTTACTCAGAGGCCAGGTGCAGTGGCTCAAGCCTTTAATCCTAGCACTCTGGGAGACCGAGGTTGGCAGATCGCTCAAGGTCAGGAGTTCGAAACCAGCCTGAGTAAGAGCGAGACCCCATCTCTACTAAAAATAGAAAGAAATTAATGGGCCAACTAAAAATATAGAAAAAATTAGCCGGGCATGGTGGCACATGCCCGTAGTTCCAGCTACTCGGGAGGCTGAGACAGGATAGCTTGAGCCCAGGAGGTTGAGGTTGCTGTGAGCTAGGCTGATGCCATGATACTCTAGCCCAGGCAAAAGAGTGTGACTCTGTCTCAAAAAAAAAAAAATTTACGTAGGAAATCCAAAATTGTCATTCTTTCAAGTAGGTAATAATGCTTATTAAAAACTAGGTATGTTATTCTTCTCTACTATGTAATTGAAAGTATAGCAAATTAACAGTATGTATTAGGTATCTTCCGTGCAACCCTGTAATATACTAGTTAGATTCTGTTTTCTTGAGCAGACCTTAAAGATGGAAAGCACAAAAGCAAGAATTAACACAGTGGACTTCCCAGCTATAAAACACATTGAGAGAAAAAGAACAACAGATATAGATTTAAGATCAAATGATCCTTGTACACTATGGTGACTACAGTTAATAGCAATGTATTACATATTTGAAAATTGCCAAAAGAGAAGATTTTAAATGTTTTCACCATAAAAAAGATGACAAGTATGTGAGGTAATGGATATGTGAGCTTCATTTAGCCATTCCATAATGTATAAATATATCAAAATATCATGTTATATGCCATAAATTTGCCACAATTTTGACAATTAAAAATAAATAGAAAAGAAAAAATATATGAAAGAAAAAAAGATCAAATGACCCAATTTTTATTTCATACAGTTTACTTCCTTGACTCCTCTATTAATTGTCTATTTGTACAGCCTGAAATTGTACTTAAATTTTTAAACTACTAGTCACAGTGCTGGCTCATTTATTTTTTATACTTAAGTCATTTCTTAACTTACATTTCAAAATACAATGTAATACAGTTGGTCCTCTGTATCCATGCATTTTACATCATAGAGTCAACCACAAATCAAAAATATTCAGAAGAAGAAGATGATTTTTTCCATACTTAGCATATACGGACTTTATTTTCTAATCCTTATTCTCTAAACAATACAGTATGTCAACTATTTACATAGCATTTACATTTGTATTAGGTAATTTTAAGTAATCTAGAGATGATTTAAAGTATTCCAAGGATGTGCATAGATTATATGCAAATACTGCACCATTTATGTAAGTGACTTGAGCATCCACAGACTTTGGTGTCCGTGGGGGGTCCTGGAACTAATCTCCACAAATACCAAAGAATGACTAATATTCCTTTTGCTTTTAATTTTTTCCCCTAATTAATTTCTTTTTTGTGGTTTTTATGTTGTAGATACAGATATCAGTGAATCTGGCATTTCAATGAGAGGTACTAGCTCTGCAACTTCTTTGGCTAGTCAGGGAGAAAGAAGGAGACGAACACTTCCCCAACTTCCAAACGAAGAAAAGTCTCTTGAGAGCTCCAGAGCAAAGGTTATAACACCGAGGTCAGAGATAGGAGAAAAACAAGACACAGAACTTCAAGAGAAAGAAACTCCTACACAGGTGTACCAAAAAGATAAGCATGATGCTGACAGAGCCCTGAATAAAATGAGTAGGGCAGTAAATGGTGAGACTCTTAAAACTGGTGGAGATACTAAAACCTTACTTCACTTAGGCAGCTCTTCTCCTGGAAAGGAGAAAAATGAAACTGACAAGGAAGCTTCTTTGGTAAAGCAAACATTAGCAAAAATTCAGCACCAACAAGAACAAAAGGAGGAGGCACAGTGGACAGCTACTAAATTGTCTTCCAAAAATGTTTCAGGTCATATAGATAAATGTAGGGAGGAATCTTTTAAACAAGAGTCACAACCTCAAGAAAAAATTTCAGGACATCCTTCTAGCAAAGGAGACAGGGTTCTACAAAATGAGAGCAAGAGAAGAAAAGCTGAGGAAATTCTGAAAAGTCAGACTTTGAAGGGAGGAGACAAGAAGGAATCCTCCAAGTCCTTAGTGCGACAAGGGAGCTTCACTATAGAAAAACCTAGCCCAAACATACCCATAGAACTTATACCCCATATAAATAAACAGACGTCATCTACGCCCCCTTCTTTAACATTAACGTCTGCAAGTAGAATAAGAGAAAGGAATGAGTCTTTGGACACTGATTCTAGTATGGACACAACCCTTATTCTAAAAGACACTGAAGCAGTAATGGCTTTTCTAGAAGCTAAACTGCGTGAAGATAATAAAACTGATGAAGGCCCAGATACTCCCAGTTATAATAGAGATAATTCTATTTCACCAGAATCTGATGTGGACACAGCTAGTACAATCAGTCTGGTTACTGGAGAGACTGAAAGAAAGTCGACCCAAAAGCGTAAGAGTTTCACTAGCCTCTATAAAGATAGGTGTTCCACAGGTTCTCCTTCCAAAGAGGCTACAAAATCATCATCTTCAGGTGCTAGGGAAAAGATTGAAAAAAAAACAAAAAGTCGTTCCACAGATGTAGGATCAAGAGCAGATGGTCGTAAATTTGTACAATCCAGTGGGAGAATAAGACAGCCTTCAGTAGACTTAACAGATGATGACCAAACCTCTAGTGTACCTCATTCTGCTATCTCTGATATTATGTCATCTGATCAGGAAACTTACTCTTGTAAATCTCATGGAAGGACTCAACTTACCTCTGCTGATGAGCATGTACATTCCAAACTGGAAGGAAGTAAAGTAACAAAATCCAAGACTTCTATGGCATCTGGTTCATCCAGTAAATCAACCACTCTTCCAAGGCCACGACCTACTAGGACTTCCCTTTTGCGCAGAGCACGACTTGGTGAAGCTTCAGACAGTGAACTTGCTGATGCTGACAAAGCATCTGTTGCTTCTGAAGTATCCACAACAAGTTCTACATCAAAACCTCCCACAGGAAGGCGTAACATCTCTAGGATTGATTTATTGGCTCAGCCTCGTAGAACAAGACTGGGCTCCCTGTCAGCTCGTAGTGACTCTGAAGCAACGATATCTAGAAGTAGTGCCTCTTCACGTACTGCAGAAGCCATCATTAGAAGTGGAGCCAGATTAGTACCATCAGATAAATTTTCTCCTAGAATTAGAGCTAACAGTATCTCTCGACTATCAGACTCCAAGGTCAAAAGTATGACCTCAACTCACGGCTCTCCTTCAGGTAAATTGGATTCAGATTTTTAGTAACATTAGCATGTTCTATGTTTAGGCACTCCTTTCTTGAAAAATTAAACTTCTGGTTGTCTTCTTCCCAAAATATTCAAAAGAAAGGTTATGATATAAAGTGGGTTTTTTTCCTATAAAAATAATTTTATTTAGCTGTAAATGGAAAATTCATAGGTTATACATACTTCCAATTAAAGTCCTAGGGCAAAATAGTGATTTTAAAATTAGAAATTGATTGAACTGATTTAGGAATTTTAACTTTCCAGTTGGTGGTAGATCTGGATTTGTGTTTCAAAATTAGATTAGAAATTATCTGGTTTGTATAATAGGAATTAACATCATACTTCCAAAAACATGTATTTAACCTTTAAATATCCTCTTGTAACTCAAAGCCCTTATGAACCTTATGAAAAGCAGTGTGCCCTTTATTACTCCTTTTAGCAATAAATTAAGTAATAGATTTTTTTTACTGTTTTTATCCCCCACTTGATTTGAAATGTCTCATACTTTATTTATACTTTTTAAAGTTAAATCTGTTTATGGTTGGAGCAGGTGAAAACTAACTCTTTATTTCAGTGGAAGAAGATGCTTCGTGAAGCAATCACTAAGCACATATGGGCCAAACGCCAAACTAGACTGTAGAAATTTAACTGGTTATGAGCATTATCTGTCAAAGCCCTGTTATGTTACTTAACTGTAGTAATAAGGTATGATTGAATATAACTATAAAAGCTACTTATTCCCTACCAGAATATAACTGCCGGCATATTTGTCTGTTTATATACTTCATACTGAGAGCTTAAACCATTGAGAATACAGGTGTGACCAGAGAGTAATGAGGTGGATATTTGTGTGTATCCTGTAAGCATGCTTTCATTACTTCATAATCAGACTCATGTATGGGCGTGGCCAAAAAGGCCAATGGGAGAGACCAACTGTTGTAAGACTTGAAGATTTGTGATTATGATCAGTTAGCAAGCGTCTAAGTGACCGCCAAGTCTTCAGTTAAGAGTGGAGGGGAAGTTGGTGTGCATTCTCATCTTTTTATTTTTGGTTTGTTAATATCTACCACACTATATCCTATAGGACCCAAAATTAATGGTACTTTGCATATGGTATTTTTTTCCACTTTTAATTCTTCTTCTCTTCATTGCTGCTTTCCTCTGCTCCATTCACCTATCCATTTTTTTCTCTACTTGTTGGTGGGTTTGATAGTAACAGTCATCATCTGTGGTAGGAGTGGATGTGGGCTAGATAACGTGTAATCGTGGTTCCAAAAAGAGCTGATGGCATTTTCCTTATTACCTTAGTCCTCATTTCTATGCTTCAAGCTTTGGTTGGTGGTTTGTGAATTTATTGCCAGATATTTTAAAACTAACTTGTATTTTGGTTTATGTTTACCGAGTATTGTTATTCTGTTGTTTCTTATGGCTCTACCTCTTCAATTCACATTTCATTTGTGTTACATTTCGTGATAAAATTTCTTCTGCCACACTGCTTGTTTTATCACCTCATCTCCATTTAAGTACATGAAGATATTCAAGTATTTTCCTGTCTTAGCATAAATTGTATGTTACCAGGTAGCATGGAACAGCTCTTCTGACTACCTCTTAACTCATGATCTGGTTTTATTCCTCAAAGTTTAGCATGAGGGACTTATTTGAGATACCAAATGTGATTAATTCACCCATTCCAAGAAACAAATAAAATAAAAAATAAGATGCCATATTTATTTATATATATGTAAAAAAGATAAATTTCATTTTCTCCTTTGAATGCTGAACTTGATGAACATTCAGTTTTCTGTATCCAAAAAGAACCTTTGTGGTACATATAAATAATGGAATATTATATAGTTGTGAAAAGAATGAAATCCTGCCATTTGCTACAACATGGATGGAACTGGAGAACATTATGTTAATATGCCAAGCACAGAAAGATAAATCTCACATGTTCTCACTCATATGTGGGAACTAAATATTAAAAACAACTGATCTCATGGAGACAGAGAGAAGAATGTTGGTTACCACAGGCTGGGGATAAAGTGGGGATGGTTAATGGATGCAAAAATATAGTTGGATAGTTAAATAAAGTGAACAATATTTGATAACATAATAAAGTGACTATAATCAGTAAGAAGCTAGGGTATACTTTAAAAGAGTGGAATTAGAATGTTCTTAAAACAAAGAATTGATAAATGCCTGAGCTGATGGATACCCCAGTTATTCTGATATGATTAATTCACATTGTATGCCTGCATCAAAACATAACATGTACCCTATAAATGTATACAACTATTCTGTACCCATAATAATTAAAATTTTTAAAAAATCCCACAAATAGATTATGTAAATTATAAGAAAAGAAAAAAGACAAGACAAAAGAACCTTGAGTTGTTTAATGAAATTCCCCAGGGCAAACTGAGGTGCATGGTTTTAGCCCTATTCATACTTACTAGCAGTATTTTAAATAATTAGAATCATGGAATTTAAAAACTGAAAGGGTTATTCATTTTAAGGAACTGAGGCCAGCAGATGAAATAACCTGCCCTAGTCACATAGGTATGACAGAGGAAGGATGTGAATCCAAGGCTTTTAATTCCCAGACTTTTTTACCATATTAATTCTAGCACTAGGAAATAGTCTTGAGTATATATTTGTATACAAGCTTCCAGAAGACAGCTAGAATCTATTGAATTATTATTAGGAGTATATACTAGGTCAATATACAATTTAAAAGTTTTGGTATTATTTATTAAAATTTGTGCAATTTTGATTGTTTTACCCAGTTCACAATCTCTTTTCCACCTTATGGGCCTAAAGCCACATTGTGATCTCGGATTGTATATTCAGATTCTCTCTAGGTGCCCATTTTATGGTATTATATCCTATCTAGGACAGTGGCAAGGATCTTTCAGTCAGTGGGAACATACTAAAATAATTATATGGAGAAGGTAGTAAAAACAACCAAATAGACCTGTTTGATTTTGCTAATTGAGATGTCTTTGATGTTATGACATTTCTATATGAGACAATTAGATTATCTTGAATGGAAAAAGGAAATAAAAATCTTGTCTTTTGAAATATGATTTAAAAGACTGAAATCATACTAGTGAGGGTTGCTGCTATGTGCAGTGTAAACTTTAAGATCTTGGAAATATCTAAACCTAGCAACTGTGATTTTGTCCAAATTGGCATATGTAAAAATAATTCTGTAATATTTCAGATTTTGTATTTTAGACTGTGTCTTTAAAAAGTTTTTAAAGAAATGTATATGATAAAAATAGAAGATTGGATATCTCTAATTTAGCAACAATAAGGGTAAGAGTTTTTTTATGCTTCTCTGATATAATTTGCTTCTAGAAGTTTAAATAGTGTTTTTCCCCAAAATTTCTTCAGTGGTTCTTCAGTATCAAGTTGTAATTGAAATATCCAGATGTATTTTGATAAGATGCATTTAAAATTAAGGGCCCTGAATTATCAAAATAATTGGTTTTCATTATAAGTACCCATTTTAGAAAATAAAAATATTTTGTTAATACCTTTAGAATTTTATTTTAGACTATTTGCTTTCCCTTTTTTATTTTAATCCTCAAAATTTGTAGACAGTAAAAATTAACTGTTGGTCATGCATCATGGCTTGAATTAATTCTTCCTCCAGGTCAAAGGCCAAACTGTACTGTCGGGTTTTTTTCACTGAATGATCTTATTGCTGCATGATCATAAACATACATGCAAAATGTTTATGGTTTAATTTCTCCCTATAATATTCTGATTTGTATGAAGATGCAGTATGTGTTTTCTGAAATGTGTTTGCTAAATCTGTAGCTGTGAGTATGTTTTAATGCCAACAAAGAGATGAGAACATTCACAGAAACATGATACTAATAACTTTTTTCTTTTTAATTCTCTAGACATCATGGATGATAGTATGTTTTTATAGTGAATACAGTAGTTTATTACTTCCACAAGAGGGAGGGTTACACATTTTATAACTAAAATAAATTTTATAATCAATGTAATTAAAATAAGTTTCAGGTGAGTTATAAGATTAATTAAGCCCATCTTGGGGCTTTCATTTTAAAATCTATGCTATCTAGCATTTCACTAATCATTAGAGATTGACATTTCAAACACCTTCCAGTACAAATTTCCAATTTAATAATCTATCATTAAATATGTTAGTAATATTGATCTGTCAAATAAACCTAATTATATAAAATCAAATTTATTTTATAAATTATTACCTAAGCAGAATAAAATGTAAGAGAAAGGAGTAAAATTTTTCTTCAACACAGGTAGAAATCAGGAAAAGCATTATTCCATGAGAAATGGAGGATGTCTTTTAAAAAAACTTACTGGAAACTTTTTAAAAAGAGGCTTCTCTCTCATTTAATTGTAAAGCACTTGGAATAGCAAGGAATGAGTTTTGAACTCTGGCAGTCAGTTGACCTGCCTTACACTTTAATTTAAGCAAAACAAGACCTCTCTGGGCCTGCAAATAGAAGAATTTAGGCTAATGGCTAAGGTCATTCTGTTCTAAAATTCTATGAAATAAGTAGGTTTGGGGGAAAGTTATTAATAAAAACATTCTAACTTGAAGTTTTTTCTGTGTTAATTAGATTTTAGGGAATTTTTTCATATGAAATGTATAGCTGCTACAATTTGGAAGCAAAGATAAGAAAGCAAAAAGTTTTAAAAGAAGTTCTGTGAGAAGTAACAGTTCAGAGGTCCTGGCATTAAACTCCTTTCCCAGTCCCTTTTCCAGCAGTAGTTACCACCTCACTTAGTCTGAACTCTGGTCTTTGCTGTTACACAGGCTAATGGTGTCTGGAGGTAACTTGAGCTTTTCTTCATAGAACACCATGTGTGCTATGTTTTCCATTGGCAAAAACAGCCCTTAATCGCTTAAAGATTTGTTAATTGTATTTTCATTTCTCTGCCAGACCCTGTCACTTAAAAAAAAAAGTTAATTCTAATGTGGCTCTACTTATATATTGTCACCTGACATTTAACATACATTAGTAGCACTTGATAATCAATTTCTCACTCTGCTTTCATGTACTCTCCCACTCATGAAATATATCAGCCATTGAGGCCATTCTTTTAAATTAACTACCTTCCTGCCATCATACTTACGTTTTCACATATTGTGCAGTTTATTAAAGCTCTTTGTTATTGCTTTTATTTTCTCTCTAAATAATTTTTAATTATATAGGTTTGGTGACTGTAATTTCCCGATCAAAAGTGGGGAAATTTGATCTAACAATTTTTTTTATTAATGAATGATAGTATAAGATAAAATAAACATAGATTGGCATTTAATGAAATGTCTTTATTGAGAAGTACTAATTTGTCATATTTCTGATTTTGTTTGCCATATTTCTAATTTTTTCTAAAACTTCTTTGCTCTTCTTCCTAAACTTTTCCAAAATTGATTTTAAGTCTCAGGGTCATATCAATTCATGGGAGTTTTCATTTATCTAGAAATGAGTAAATTTGTACTGTGGTAAAAGTATTATCTGTGTTAATAAATTATCTTACAATGTTAAAATCAGAAATTATATTTAAACTGCCCTTCAAAAATTTGATTAGTTACCTTGAGTTTAGTATATGTGTTTATACACACTTTTACAGAGAGCCATGAACTTTCTGCATACGTTCATTCTCTCATACCAATGGATCTAATTCCAAACATCAGGAGCTCCAAATAGAAGTGTGGATAAGAACAAATGGGTAGTACACTCTAATTCATGGCATATTCCTAATTACAGATATATCTGTTCCTTAAGCCAGTGCTGGTGGTAAATGTATGTCAGTTTTGTCTAAGAGCCAACTCAGCCTTAGAGAACACCAGGCAAAAATAATTTTTGGAGGAAAAGACAGAAAAGGTATAAAATTCTAATGGAAAAGGATGAAGGAATTCTGTACTTCACCAGTCTATGCAGCTTAGGGTCGGTTTCTGTTAAAGAGAAAGAGAGAAAGAAAAACTCTTCTAGTATTAATGGCAGTTGATAGCAGGTGCCCAAGTTTTGTCACTTTAAACACCAAGCACAAGTATGCTTTTTACCAGGTTTTAAAAAAGCAAATGATTTGTATCCCAAAATTCTTTCATTTATTCAAAAATATTTATTAAACATTTACTAGCCACTCTCCTAAGTGTTAGGTATACATTAGTGGGTTAAACAGACATGGTTCCTGCCCTCGTGAAGTTTACCATGAATTAGCCTTATCTCCTTGTTTTTTACCTCTATTTATGCTTCAAATTATTTATATGTTTGATTCTCATATTAACAGTAGTAAAGTGTCTGCATTAATTTGTTTTCTGATTTTTTAAATGTGTCAGCTATACCATTCTTTAAATGTCTTTACTAACCATAAATAAGAAAGTGATTGCCACTTTCTTTAATGTGACTATTCACAGTATCTCCTGTGCCTTAAATGTCAGTGGTTGTGAAAACAGCTTGTAGAGTTTCACTCTTTGTAGATTTTATGCCATTGTCTATTTTCACCATATGCTTTCAGTGTTAAAGCAGCAGAGAGTTGTACTGAAGATACTTTATTATGTTTTTTACTATGTAAAAAGACTTTTTCCAACCATAGCATAACAGGATGTTGAATGACAGAGGTAATGTCTTTTTTCTGCCATAAAGGCATAATTTCCACAGCAGGAATTATGCTCATCTGTATGTTGGGAAAAGAGGGATTTTACCATCTCCATGTTGAAAGTCCATGTGGCATGAGGAAATCTTTTCCCTGTTTTTATTTTTGTTGTTGTTGATGTTGTTGCTGTCATTTTATCTTCACTCAAATGAGAATTATTTGCAATTGAAAAGTACCTGAGTTAAACATTTATGAATAGAGCTTGCATAGTTGTTTATCATTAGTGAAATTTTTCATCTGAATGTTTATTCACCATACTATAGAAAACATGGTCTTTCGATTGTTTTTAATTATTCATTGTTTTTAATTCACCAAAGTGTAATGTTTCTATCTTTAAGGAGTAGTAGATTTATGGTTTTTGTGAGATATGTGTACGTCAGTTATTGAAAATTGTGCTGTGTGTACACTCTCATGGTGTTTTTGAAGTCATGATTTTTATTTTACCTCCTTTAAATGATAACGTAATAATTCTTTTTTTAATAATTAAACTAATTTAGTAAATTCAAGATGGAGGCGATTTCCTACTGATTATGCTTCCACCTCAGAAGATGAATTTGGATCAAACCGTAATTCCCCTAAACATACCCGTCTACGTACTTCTCCAGCCCTGAAAACCACTCGCTTGCAGAGCACTGGATCAGCAATGCCTACTAGTTCTTCATTCAAGCACCGGATTAAAGAACAGGAAGATTACATCCGAGATTGGACTGCTCATCGAGAAGAGATAGCCAGGTTGGTTTTAAGGAGTTATTTTTAAGAATTGAAAATTTCTGTGAACATTCACCTTGGTAACAAAGTTTAGCTTTTAGTTGGTCTGTACTAATAAAGAACCAAAATCCACAGACAACTGTGAATTCAGTTTTGTCAGTAGTACTACTTTCCATCCAGCTTTTTTCCTTTTTTGTTTTGTTTTTAATGCTAGTGCTACTAACACATTGTAAAATGAGTTAGTAGTCCCTCTTCCCTTTTTAAAAATTTTCTAATAGAGATGCTGAATAAGTATAACTTTTGAAAAGCAGTCAATATCAGATCTACATAATTAAGAATTTTGCAGGCAATTTACTGATTACTTTCCTTTAAACTTCAAAGCAGTAATAGTATACCTGTTAGAGATATGTTGCTAATGTTCTCTGGAGAGAATTATAGTAAGCAGATTTTCATTCATGCATTTGTGAGTTCCTTATAGTTAGTTCAACTCTTTAAAAATTAAATCAAAATACTATTTTTGAATATTAAGATACATTTTTATTATAACCTTCAGATTATATAAAAAAAAGTAAAATTCTTGTAGGATAGCTTGAAGTCTGGTAAGGAGATGCCTCCTGATTTGTTGTTTTTGCGTAAGGTTGCTTTGGCTAAGTGGGTCTTTAATGGTTCCGTATGAAGTGTAGAATTATTTTTTCTAGATCTGCAAAAAAATGATGTTGGTATTTTAATGGGGATTGCATTGACTCTGTAAATCACTTTGAGTAGTATAGACATTTTAACAATATTGGTTCTGATGATCCATGAGCATGATACGCTTTTCCATTTGTGTACCTCCTCTGCAGTTTCCTTCTTCAGAGTTTCATAGTTCTACCTATAGAAGTCTTTCACCTCCTTGGTTAAATATGTTCCTAGATATTTTATTTTCTTTGTTACTATTGTGAGAGGTTTTGAGTCTTTGTTTGATTTTCAGCTTGACTGTTGCTGGTGTATAGGAATGCTACTGATTTGTGTACATTGATTTTGTAACCCAAGACTTTGCTGAATTTATCAATTCTAGGAGGCTCTTGGCTGAATCTTTGGGGTTTTCTAGGTATAAGATCATATCATCAACAGAGAGTGATATTTTGACCTCTTCTTTCCCTATTTGGATACCCTTGATTTCCTTCTTTTGCCTGGTTGCTCTGGCTAGGACTTCCAGCAGTATATTGAACAGAAGTGGTGACAGTGGGTAACCATGTCTGGTTCCAGTTCTAAGCAGGAATGCTATCAGTTTTTCTCTGTTCAGTATGATGTTGGCTGTGGGTTTGTCATATATGGCTTTTATAATACTGAGTTATGTTCCATCTATGCCTATTTTGTTAAGAGTCCTTATCATAAAAGGTGCTGAATTTTGTTCAATGCTTTTTCTGCATCTGTTGGGAAGATCGTATGGTCTTTGTTTTTGCTTCTATTTCTGTGATGAGTCACATTTATAGATTTGCGTGTGTTGAACCATCCTTGCATCTCTGGGATAAAGCCCTCTTGATCATGGTGGATTACTTTTTGATGTGCAACTGAATTCAGTTTGCTAAGATTTTATTGAGAATTTTTGCATCTATAGTCATAAGGGATATTGGTCTATAGTGTTCTTTTATTGTTGTGTCCTTTCCTGGCTTTGGTATCAAGATGATACTGGCTTTGTAGAACCAGTGGGGAGGATACTTTCCTTCTCTATGTTATGAAATATTTCTGCAGTGTAGGTACCAATTCTTTGTAGGTCTGGTAAAATTCAGCTGTAAAACCACCTGATCCAATACTTTTTTTGGGAGGAGACTTTTTATTGTTGCTTCAATTTCATTACTTGATACTGGTCTGTTCAAAAGTTCTGTTTCTTCCTAATTGAGCCTAGGGAGGTTGTATGTTTCCAAGAATTTGTCCATTTCCTCAGCATTTTCAAGTTTACATGCACAGAGCTTTTTATAGTATTCAGAGATGATATTTTGTATTTCTGTGGTATCAGTTGTAATTATCTCCTTTTTCATTTCTGATTGAGCTTATTGGGGTCCTTTTCTGTTTCTGGTTAATCTAGCAAGAGGCCTGTAGATTTTGTTTATCTTTTTGAAGAACCAACCTTGTATTTCATTAATCTTCTGTATAATTCTTTTATTATTGATTTCATTTAGTTCTGCTCTGACCTTAGTTATTTCGTTTCTTTGCTTGGTTTGGGATTGGTTTGCTCTTCCTTTTCCAATTCCTTGAGACAATTCGTTAGATTGTTGATTTGTGATCTTTCTGTCTTTTGGATGTAAGCATTTTAAGGCTATAAATTTTCCTCTTCTGACTGCTTTTGCTGAATCCCACAGATTTTGATAACTTGTGTCCCGTTTGTCATTTAGTTTGAAGAATCTTTTGATTTCCATCTTAACTCACTATCAAATTGGAACTAATTGACACACATGTGCACATATGGTACTAAAATTCAACAGAAATGAAGCAGGTGGGAGGGGGAAAAGAGTATGGGTAAATTCACTCCTATTGGGTACAATGCATATTATCTGGGTTATGGACACACTTATAACTTTGACTCAAACTATACAAAGTCAATTCATGTAACCAAAATGTTTATATTCCTGTAATATCTTGAAACTTAAAAAAAAAGAATGTTTAAAAAGTAAAATTCTTGCAGCAGATGTGATTTTTAATAACTTACAGTGGCTGAACATTGAAGAGAGATTATACTCAGATGATATAGTATTAATAGTTAAAATTTACTTTCTTTAAAGTTTATAAAATAACTAAATTTTACTGCAGTATACCATTTTTTATCTAAATATTTTTATTTTATGCACCTTAAACTTAGTTCTCTTTTTACTTAAGACCATAATCTTTAAGTTTTATACCTGGCAACATTATCAAAGAGTTATATAGTTTATAGATGCTTTAAAAAACAACAAACTTTTACCATTATTTAATGGTGTCCGTTTTTTCTTTATTGACTTCTGTGGCTTGTGTTTTTTCTGGCTCATTTGTTTAATGTAATGTTTAGTTTTTCTGTTTTGAATGTCTATTCACCTGTCATTGCTTTTATTCTTGGAGAACATGTTCTTGTTGTGGTGCTGCTTAAAACGTTTTTGTTTTATCATACAAATAGCTTTTTATGACACTAATTATTGTATCATTTTAAGCCAGTTGTTCTAGTTAAAGTTAGGGCATATATGTGCTTTTGGCTCCATGAATCATTATGGGCCCACAAAATGCTTGTAGTGAGAGAATCTTGGCATATTTTTTGTTCTTCTGGACACTGCTGGCAACAGCAGGTCTTGCTCTTGTGTTATCATTTTTCTCCTTCCCATGGAGGAGATGTCCAGCTGCACAAGATCAAATGGTGCCCAGAGAAACTAGAATATAAGTCTGCCTTCTCTCAGTAGGCCACCCCTCTCAAGCTCTTTCTACTCCAAACTAGAAAGACTAAAAACCTTCTTCTTCTGGGTCAAATCCACTTCCCTTCCCCAAGTAGAAAAGAGTTATAATACAAAGGAAGAGGGAATAGGGGCTGTACATCATATTTTCACTGGGATCCATTTTATTATGTGTATTGTATTACTGTTATCTATGTGTATTTTATTATCTGTAGCAGGACTGTAAGGCCAGGCAATTTAACTTCTAATGATTTTCATGCCTATCCCTGCCAGTTAGTAGCTCTGTGCTAATAAAACTTGCCTTTGGGATCTTAATTTTTCAGCCATGTATCTCAAAGCCAGGGAAGTGGTTTTTTGTTTGTTTTGTTTTCTATGGAGGGAGCTAGAATCATAGTTGTAGAGTTGTTCACAAAAAGTAAATACTTGAAAATGTGGTAGTAGATCTCACCAGAGAATGGGGAGTGAATTACGAATGCTACTGAACTCTGAGGGATAATCTGAGTTATAGGGATGCAGTGTAGTTGAATGATCAAGAATAGGGACTCTGAAACCAGACCTTCTAGGTTCAAACCCAGCTCTACCACAAGATCTGTGTGACCCTGGACAAGTTAATTAACTGTTTTGGAATGATCTAATCTGTAAAATTGTCATAATAGTGCCAATTTGAGAGAGTTAACAAGTTGATGCACATACTTAACCTAGAGCTTGACATACAGTAAACTATCAGTAAATGTTCATTATATTTTAAAAGGGTGCAGAGAAAACAGTGGTGTATTACTATATTTAGACCTTTATTTGAAACTTTCAGGTTTTTTGTACATCTCATTTAAGTATACGAGAATCCAGATATAACTAGAGTTTTAGAATCAGCATTAAGTTACTACAGTTTATAAAATACTCTACTAGGCTTACCCTGTTTGTACCTAAGAATCTCAACCAAGGTTTTCTTCGTATTCAGCCCAAACTCAGTTATTTTAAAATGTTTTGTCCTGATAATGAAAACACTGATATGTAAGTGATCTGTTTTTAATATTAAAATGATCATTAAGTAGATGTGTCTTAACGTACCTACCAGTCCCATACCTTGATTTGATTGGCCCCAAAGTAGAGTCATGTGACATTTTAAGACAAAAGGCTTTTATTATTACTGAGTCTTTATATTACATATAATTTTATTAGGGAAATTAAAATAAAAAGATTGCTAATCAAATATATTTGAAAACATTTTAAAATATAACTATGGTTTATACTTTCAAGCCTAAAATATTTGAAGTTAAACTTATGAATGTATGAATGTGTGGTAATCTTAATTATTAAAAGCTCTGTGCTTTTTGTTTTGTTTTGTTTTTTGGTAGGAGTTGATTTAACTTAGTGGCCAGAATTAAATGGTGTGGATTTTCTTATTGTCTATAAGGTAATTTAATGAAGCATTTCTATGTATTGCAATCTAGTAAATAAGTCTTTAATTACAATATAATTGAAGGATGTACTGCATTGAAGGATGTGGGTGGAGGTGAGCTTTGATAATACTGAAGTGTTTTTTGTTTTGAAGAAAATACTATGGAAACAAAAATTACTTTATCAAGGAATAAGGTGTATCTGCTAAATCAGTTTTAAGCCCTAATTTATTCATTCATATCTATAAAGTGTAGGCCTAGCTGGTTTCTGTTATTCTGTTGGGCTAGGTCAGATCCAAATAGCAAGTATAAGGGAATAGAATATCTGCCCACTGGTTCAGATGACAGTTATTCTTCAGTTTCTGTATAGCGTTTCAACATTTCCTAGAACTTCGCTATCCCTTGATCATAGTCTCTAACCTAGGATACCTTCTCTGCAAGAACTCTATCTGAAATCTTGCTCATTGAATCAGAACAGTACTTTCCTGTCAGAAGACTTTAGACCATCTTCTTTTAACTTACAGACTTTGTCTTTCTAGTGAAAATGGCATGAGTTTGCTAAAAGACCTTCAAAGTTAGCATCATACCATTACTTCTTTAGTTGTAACTTTCTATACTTATTTGGAACATATTTATAACTCTAGTTTTAAGTCTCTTTCTACAGTTCACCAAACATAACTTATCTGTAGTGCTAACCATTTCATTGACAACAATGGGAGATGGAGATGCCTTTTAAAAAATAAATTAAATCTCTGCCTCTATTGATGGCCAAAAGTAGACTCCATGTATTTTATTTAAACTTCACTCCTCTATTCATGCCACTCATGAAATTGCTCTTGCTGCCCAAGAGAAGCTTCCAATTTCAGCTCTTTGCTATCCCATCCTAAGCTAGCCATTTGTGACTCAGATTAACTTTCTGCCAATACTCATGCTTTTGTAGCACAAGAGATGGGATTTGCCAAAAATCTCTCATTAAGGTTTTACAATATTGAATAAAAATGCCACCAGCATATAATAAATATAATGACGATTTCCACCAAAGGGAGAGGAAGATCTTTTCAGTAGGAAACTGTTTTTGTGAACCTTCTCTATAGTTGGTATTAGGTTAAATACATGAGTTAATCCTTAAGCCTTTTGAGGGCTGGACTTTTTGATTGATTCTTTATTATAGTGTCAGATTGTGGAATCATTCATAACCATTGCTGTGTAGATACCAAATAAATGTTGTTGGATAGATGATGCTTGAATTCTTCCCAAACTTGTCTTTGTCTCCTTTGTTTTCTTTTTAATGTCCCTTCACAACTCATTATTAATAGTCCCTGAATAGTTTAAAAATACCTGTGACTGCAAATTGAAAATTTTTAAATCAAACTCTAAAAAATTTTACATAGAAATTCTGTGTCTTAGAACTGTTTTTGTCTAGCTACAGTTAATTTTTTGGAAAAAGGATAAGATGTGAGAAGTTCCATGTCTGTTTTTCATAATTGACTGTATAAGATATGATTGTCCAGTAATGAAACATCTCAAGGATCTGTGTTATGGAAGTCAGTCTTGCTTGTTTGTAGTCACACTTATATATGTTGCTTTTATTACAAAATAGTTTAGCGTTTAGCTCATTTTAAGTGTCAAGGTTTAAAATATAGACATCATGCGTATTGCATATGTAGGAAAACTGAAGTGAATTTATGAGAATCAGTTTAAGTTTATGGTGATAACACATGTCTCTTATATGAAAGGCATGTCAAGAAGAACTGAAGATGGGGATGTGGCTTCATACCAAGCCAAAGGCTATATTAAAACTATGTGCTTTCTAATAAAAAAGAAAGAAGAGACCCAGTTAGTAGCAAAGTAGTAGTATGAATGTAGTTATGTACATTGCTTTCAATAGCTGAGAAAAATAATCTTGAATAGATAGGCCAAAACCAGGAAAAGTCCTCAGGGGAACATGTAGTTACAAATATTTATAAATCAAGTAAATTTCTTTAAATTACGGCTTTATGACTTAAAAGCCACATCTCGGTCCTTTTTTTATACTAATAAAAATACTGTGTTTTATTTGTAGGCATTGTAGTAATAAGAAGAATACTGTATTTTATTTGTAGAGAGTGTTCCCAAGTATCTGTTTGACCTTACTAAGCATTCATGCTCTGTGGCTAATAATCCCGAGCATTTCACTTGGATTGCCTCCGGACAGGGAGTAAAAATTGGTCTTTACTGGTTGGGAAACATCTAGAACTTTTTCCTCACATACTGATGACCACAAAGTAAAAAACTTACATGTCTTGTTTTATAGTTCTGGTTATTGCATGAATATGGGTACTTTTTAATTTGAGTTTTCCCCCCATGTGCTATTGCATGGTCCCTTACAAATGTATTTTTTTCCTTAGTTGTTACAAATAATGAGAATTTTAAATGAAATCTCGGCAAGTCAATGTGCTAATATTTCATGTTTTTTAAAGTCTTTCCATGCCTTGTAGACCTTAAACCACTATACTGCTTACTCTGTTTGAGAGAGAGAGCGAGCATGCATGCACATACACGGGAGTGAGTTGTGGAATCAAAAATACAACCTAAAGTAAATGTTTAATGAAACAAAAATTTGTTTTTAGCCACATGCTTTTAAATCTTTTCTTCATGTGTGCCTTTGAAATGTGGGGGCCTGGTACAGGTTCCCTGACTCTTGAAAAGAGGTATGGCTCTTTATTATTTGGCTTACTGGCTTTTATGTCTTTGCTAAGAATTAGGAGGAAGAGGGACAGCTAAATTTTTTTGCATTATTATTTTTATGTCTCATTATCGTGATCTCTATTGTATATCAGATTAAAAATTCCCTTGGTGCATCCATCCTATTATATCAGATAATTTTTATTAACCACTGACCATGTTTGTCATGTTGGGGAGACAAAAATCATAAAACACATAGCCTGTGCTCTAAAGGAGTTTATAATTGCAACAAGGATTAAAAGCTTATCCATACCATTGGGGGAAACTGGGTAAAGGGCACATCAGATCTGTCTTTATTATTTCTTATAATTGCATGTGAATCTGTAATTATGTCATTAAAAGTTTCAATTAAAAAAAGCTAATCCATAAAAATAGCAAAATGCCTACATATCATATAATATTGTGCTAAACTAAGCGTACATATTTTAAGTGCTAGTGAAATTCAGTAAAGACCAGAATACTCTGGGAAAACTTCATGGAGGAGGAATTTGAGCCAAGCTTAGAAGGATATAAAGAATTTAGAAGGTAAAAGAGGAAAGGAAAAACATTCCAAAGAGATGTTCCATTTATAAACAAAGGCACAGACCTAAATGAGTTGTATGTATTTGGGGGATAGTAAAGTCTAAACTGACAGAATAGGAAGTAAAAGTGGTTAGGTAAGATTGAGGGCTGGTGAAGAAGATTTTTAAATCTCAGAAAAACAATGAAGCGATAAAAGAATCGATTTAAAAATTCTAATAGGTGACTGATCTGGAATTGTTCCTTAAGGAATATTTGATTTCATATTTCAGATACTTTCAGGAGAAAAAAGAATGGTCAAAATAAGCTAGGAATCTGTTGCACTGTTGCATTCATGAGCAGTTGAGAACATGGGAAAAAATGATAAGCATTTGCTTGAAGAGTAGATAAGGGAAAACAGTGAAAGAAAAATTGATAGAACTTGGTGCCTGGGCAGTTAAAAAGGATGAAAACTTACGGATTAATACAAAAGAGTATGTACAGTGATTGTCTTAAAGTTCTTTTAAACACGTAGGCGTTATCAAATTTGATTTTTTAAAATAAAATATTTTCTGTGAATCATCCATTAAATGTCTCTTAAATTCCTTAAGTTATAAGACCACTGGAGAAGAGAATAGGGTTTTATCTTCCCATCTTCTTTTCCTTTTAAGCTTCAAGAGACCCAGGAGTGAGACTCATTTCAATAACCCATGTGTCTTATATGGTGTAGTTTTCATTTCAAATTGACATTTATGCTGACCTTCCCCTTTTTTTCCTTATATTTTCTTTTTTTTTTTTTTTTCAGTTTTCTTGAGTATCCTTCAGCTGATAACTCCTTTTTTCCTCTTATAAAATGTTTATTTTCTTACTAAACTCTTCTAGATAGTATGGAAATCATAGCTTTACTAGAATGACTCTAAATGTCTCTCCTTCTTAAACTAATTTTATATTTTAACACTTCTTATCACTTAAAAACTAAATTATTTCTTAAAAGCTAAATCATTAAAATTAGAGATATTATCTCTTAGCCGGTGTTAAGGTGACTAGATTTCCTGTCATTAACTTCAGTGTTAGGATTCTAAAGCTTAGTGTATTTCATTAATAGCTCATCAGTTGCTTTTTTCCAGTAAAATCAAAGGAAATTTTGTTCTCATGGTTTGTATGTGTATACTTTGGACCACTAGTTACATATAAAAACTTCTGAAACCTAATATGCTATTAAAAAGATAAAGCAGATTTTGGTTTAGTTATTTTAAAACCTAATGGAGTGTTAATGTTGGCAGTTTAAATCAATAAAATCTGATAGTTTGTTTCTATTGTGGTTATGAGATCACACTTGCAAAGATTGCATGTTTAATCAGGCATGCATTTCACTAGAACTCTAATTTTCAATATTTCCTTTTAACTTCCAATATACCCAAAGTCTATAGTTAATGTATTTTTTGAATATATAACCCTTCAGTGAAAAAAAAATTTAACTGATTTAAATAAAAGTGCTATTAATGAGATAGTTTACATAAGAAAATTATAAATTTCATGGCTTTCTTAAAGTACATTTTTTATCTCACTTTTTTAAAATAAATAGTGCATACTTTTTTTGACAAAATTTTTGAAATTGGATCAGTGATTCTGACACTCAGGAAGACATAAAGACTAGCATTGGTGTTATAAAACTTATTAATCCTTAATTAATATTTCATTTCTTTGGTACTATTGTCCTATCTAAATTTTGAAATAAAATGAAATTAAATGTGAAAATTGTCTATTTGGTTTTCAGATAAACAATATATGTTGTATATACATTAAAAATTGCTCATTTGATTATAGTTTTTATTGCATAACATATGGAGATTGCTATTGTCCATGTTTTTTCTAATTCATAGTGCTTCCACGAAGAGTAGAATTTTCATTGTACAAATAAAATACTTGCTGATTTTATCAATTTTTACCCTATAAAATAAAAATTTCATTATTTATCTATTTTTATCTTACTAAGTTTGGCTCTTCTGCTTCTCACTCTAGTTCATTTATTTCAGTTAATTGTGAGAATTGACTACATTATCTAAGGGAACATTTTAAACCTATTCTCAAAATAATCATAATGACAGTTAATATGCTTTTAAAAATTGTATATAGAATGATAATATGAGATATAACATGACATAATGAAAAGACACCATGGCATATCAGTAAGTTATGGCACTTATTATTTGTGACCTTGGCCAAAAAATGGTCACGTAACTTCTCAGCCTCATTTTCCTTATCTGTAAGAAAAGACAATATTAATAATGAGTTGATGAATATAAAGCTTCTTTCTAATGTACTCATTATATTATAATGGTGCTTACTATTCTAAGCTCTATGAAAGCAGAGATCCTACCTACTTCTTCATCATTGTAACATTTAGGACCTAGCATAGTGCCTGGCACATAATAAGGGATCAGCAAATATTTGTTGGTGTTTTTCCTACCTTTTTGTATTGGTAATCAAGAGTTTGCGATGTATCATTTCTTACAAAATTTATATATTAGTTGACCATAAATTGCTGCTGTTGGTCCATAAGCTTCAACTTAGCTTCTTTTTTAAAATCTAGTTAAATTTTTATGTAATTACTTCATTCCTAGAAAATCTTTCAAACTCACGTTTTGCATAAGTTAAAAAATGTTAACTGTAGCCTGGGCATGGTACACCCTTGTGTTCCCAGCTACTTGGAAGGCTGAGACAGGATTCTTGAGCTCAGGAGTTGGAGGCCAGCCTGGCAACGTAGTGAGACCCCCATCTCTTTAAGAAAAAAAAGTTACTTTGTATTTACCTTTTACTTTGGTTTCAAAGTAGCAGAGGCTTTCACATATACTTTAAAGAATATTCTGCCAATCTAAAACCTTCCCTGTTGAAGTAGCCAAACTGAGTTTATGTGCAATGGATGCAACTTGGAAATTTTTCATGTTTTATTGAATTCAAGTCTTTTTTGAGAAACAGGAATATCAATGGTTGCTTTTTAATGTTTCTTCCTCTTAAAAAAACTCTAAAAGAAAAATGTCTATTTTCTCCTTTGGTTATCACTGGTAACAGTTATTTAGTTCTTCAGTCTATGTGGCTAAAAGCACAAACGGCTTTGTGGAAATGAGCCCTAAACATATGATCTGGTCCTGCCTTAGCTACTTCTAAATTGTGCAGTCATGAGCAAGCTATCCAACTTCTCTGAGAATGTGTCCTCATTAATAAAATTAGATAAGTCCTACCTTGAAAGAACTTGTAAGCCTCAAATGACATAATGTGTACTAGAAAGTACTATGCAAAGCATAAAGTATTATGTCAGAGTTCTTAACTTGTTAGTACTATAGATCTCTTTAGCCATCTTGTAAAACTTATGGAGCCTTTCTCAAAATGTTTCTAAATACATAACCATAAAATACTTAGAATTACAAAGAAATCCTATTATATTGAAATACAGTTATTAAAATACTTTAAAATGATATAGGAATATATAATTCTTATTAACATAGTAAATAAAAGGTTATTGTTGTGGGTTTAATGACTACAGTAATTTTAAAGTAGTAATGACTGTAAATGATGTTTTGAGATACCTGTAGTAACTATAATGTGATTTCTGTTGGTGACAGAAATCACCAGTATTACTAATACCACTCTGGTTTTTTGCCTGTATTTATAATTGAAAGAAATGTTAAGTGTCAGTTAGAGGTTAATGAAAATAACATTGTAATTGTTTTCTTCTCATCCAAGTTCAAGGACTCCTTGAATTCTGTTCATCACTCCCAAGTGTAAGAAACCCTGTGATATATTAATGCTAGTCATTAACATTAATGGTATATTTTAAGGATATATCTGTACTTAAGGGTGTTTAAAGTCTCTTTTTCAAGGTGATATAGATTATTTGGAATTTAGTTTCATTAATATTAATTTTTGGAATTAAACTTTAAGACTTTGGTTATCTAAATAGTTAATAGCATTTTCAAAGAATCTTAAGTTTTGAGTATAAATTTTTAGATATACAATTTATATAACTGATTCTATCATAAATGATTGTTTCTAGAGCTGTTATTTAAATGGGATTGAAATTCTTTTCTAAAATTATTACCAGGATCAGCCAAGATCTTGCTCTCATTGCTCGGGAGATCAACGATGTAGCAGGAGAGATAGATTCAGTGACTTCGTCAGGCACTGCCCCTAGTACCACAGTAAGCACTGCTGCCACCACCCCTGGCTCTGCCATAGACACTAGAGAAGAGGTAGGAGATCTTCATGGAGAAATGCATAAGGTTCTTTCTTTTCTTTATTTCTTTTGCTTTTAGCTTTTTGCTTAGTTTATTTTAGTTATGTCTACCCTCCCTATTTGCATGAAGCTCTGCATTTTCCAACTTTGCTTTAACAAATTTCTTTTTTGTAACGAAACTCATAAAGGCTAACCATTTGGTCTACACTAATAGCGTGAAGATGGAAAATCATTTAGAATGAGCATTTGCCCTGCTAATTCCTGGTCCACAGCTTCACTTGAAGTGTGAATATGAATGGTGTCTGAAAAGCAAATCAAAATTTGATAATGATTTTTATAAATGATTTTATGAGGTTTCTATAGAGTTTTACTATGAAAATACTCCAATTAAAAAGGTATTTTCCTTGCTCTAGTTAATTAGGAGATATCTCTGATAGCAAAGAAAGAGAAAAAGTCTACATTTTCATTACTTTAACAATTCTGTTGATGAATACACATACACAAGCAAGGATATTTTGAAAACTGAAATATATAATACACAGAAAAAAATTCAAAATATTCTTATAAACTCTGGAACATAAGCTACCACATACATATTGCCCATCTAAAACCAAGGCCTCCTACAGTACAACTCCAGGGGGCATCATTTGCATAACATTGCTCCAGAAGGTATGTTAAAGTACCTTTATTATTATTTATTTATTTATTTATTTTGAGACAGAGTCTCACTCTGTTGCCCAAGCTAGAGTGAGTGCCGTGGCGTCAGCCTAGCTCACAGCAACCTCAAACTTCTGGGCTCAAGCAATCCTTCTGCCTCAGCCTCCCAAGTAGCTGGGACTGCAGGCATGTGCCACTATGCCCGGCTAATTTTTTTATATATATTTTTAGTTGGCCAATTAATTTCTTTTCTATTTAAGTAGAGACAGGGTCTCGCTCTTACTCAGGGTGGTCTTGAACTCCTGACCTTGAGCAATCCGCCCGCCTCGGCCTCCCAGAGAGCTAGGATTATAGGCGTGAGCCACCGTGCCCAGCCAAAGTACCTTTAACATATAAAATTAATGGTGTTCTGTGTCCATGGTAGCTGTTTTGATCTGGAGCAGAAATGCAAGCAAAGGATTGGCATTTAAAAGAATGAATCTCTGTGTTCTCTGGCTTTGCTGCCTATTTTTATAAGGACCTAAAGACAGGCATGAATTTTACATTTTTGAACGGTTGAAAAACCAGAATAATAATTCAAAACATGAAAATTACATGAAATTCAAATTTCTGTGTTCAGAAAGTTTTATAAGAACACAGCCAAACTCATTTGTTTAATTGTCCTCTATGGCAGTTTGTGTGCTACAGTGTCAGAATTGAGCAGTTGAGACAGAAACTGTATGTGAAATATAAAATATTTATTATCTGTTCTTTTACAGAAAAAGTTTACCAGTCCCCGATATTGAAGATTCCACTTTTTAATTTTATAAAATAGTTCTTTAGTAGCCCAAAATGGTTAGCCTTTTTAACAAATTTAATTCTGGTAATCTGTGCTGATAATATTTTCTTTGGTTGCTTTTTGTCACATTCCTTCTTTAATCTGATTCTTTAATGGTTACCTTATTTGTTTTTCCTTCATGTGTTGTCTAATTTAATAAATGATGTTTCATCGATCTGTGTAGAGTTTTGTTACCACATTGATCAATTGTAACTATAAAATCATCCTTATTGGTGAAAAACAAAAGGATCTTCTTGGTGGCAAGACATACACAATTCTTCTCGTGCATTTAAAATGGTGAAGATGTTGTTTTCTCAGCTTTCTAACTAAATTTTACCTAACATGATTATACATTCACTCAGACCCAGTAAAATTACTCAAACATTTCATTGAATAGACTCCATTTTTCCTTTTTGTTTTGTTTCAGAATATTGTACTCGAATTTATTCCCTCTTCAGTAAACCTGAGTTACTTAGTATTGTATGTCTGTAATTTGCACGGTAGATGGCAGTATATCATTTTTACTAGAGTATGTGATTTCTATAGCATTGTTAAAAGTTTTTTTGACTAAGACCAAAATATTTATTTTGTGAATTTAAAATTGTTTTTCCTTTTGTAAACTTAATTGGAATTGCAATTTGTGTTATCTTGTGAAGAAATTTGGCACCTGGATTTGGGGAGAAAAAAAGGAAAAAACAAGATAGGAAACTAAAAGAAAAAGAAACATTATTTTACACTGGTAAGGCAATGTGAGTAAAATGAACTCATTGTCCATCTACATGGCTCAGCTTTTATATATTTACCATCTGTATTGCATTGGGAGGAAATCTTATCCATGGAAGAACTGAATTTAACATAGTTACATATTTCAGAATTTTGAAAATAAAATCTATATAGATGAACATCTATTTTATAAAGGAAATACCTTTGAAATGCTTATGAAAAGAAAGAATAATTGGTTTATTGAAGATGTCATGCCTTTATTACTACTTGAGAATGGAATAACTTCTGTCTAATCATAAAAATTATAATGCCAATATCTGTACTTTTTCAAATTACTCTGTTCTCATAAGAGTTTGCTTTTGTCCTATTAGTTGGTTGATCGTGTTTTCGATGAAAGCCTCAACTTTCGAAAGATCCCTCCATTAGTTCATTCTAAAACACCAGAAGGAAACAACGGTCGATCTGGTGATACAAGACCTCAACCAACAGAGCCTCCTGATCACTTAACAATTACAAGGCGAAGAACCTGGAGTAGGGATGAAGTAAGTAAACTGTAAACTTTAACATATGGCAGAGGAACAATAAAATTTCATGCTGATACCACATCATGTACAAATAATTCCAAATGAATTAAATTTTTAAATGGTGAACACAAAACTGTAAAACTTTCAGGAAAAAAAAAATGTTGTCATAGGAAATGATTTCTTAAAAGGCACAAAAAGTCTGACTTTAGAAGATTAATAAATTTGAATATATTAAAATTAAGGACTTTTGTTTTCAAAAAATAAGGAATGTGAAAAGACAAGCTACAAACTTTTGCAAAACATATAGCCTACAAAGGATTAATAATCAGTACATATAAAGAACTCCTACCCATCAGTAAAAAGGACAAAACTCAATAGAAAAATCTGTAAAAGACATGAGTAACATTTCACCAAAGAGGAAATACCTAAGGCCTACAAAATATAAAGAGTTATTTAACTTTATGATTGTTCAGAGAAGGCATTTCAAGACCACAGTGAATTTATAATCACTCGATTTTTAACAAATTAAAAAGTCTTAAAATGTTAGTTAAGTATTAGAGAAAATGTAGATACCTAGGCTTTCTTTTTTTTTGTTTTATTTTATTATTTTGTGTGTGTGTGTGTGTGTGTGTGTGTGTGTGTGTGTGTGTGTGTGTGTGTGGAGACAGGGTCTCTCTATGTTCCCCAGGCTGGTCTTAAACTCCTGGCCTCAAGCGATCCTCCTGCCTCTGCCTCCCAAAGTGTTAGGATTATAGATGTGAGCCACTGTGCCCAGCCTATACATAGGCTTTCTTATGTGTTGTTGGTGGAGGTTGAATTGGTGCAGTCTCTCTGGAAACAGTTTGACATTATCTCCTAAAGTTGAATATAAAGGTATCATAGGAACTAGTAACTTTCCTGCTAGTGTATGTGCAAGAGAAATCTTTTACGATTGATAACAAAAGTCATACAAAAGAATATTTATAGCAGTATTGCTAACAATAACAAAGCTTGGAAACTAAGTGTTTATATTGGCAGAAAAGTGAATGAATAAAATGGTGTATTCACGAATTGAATAATTATAGAGTAATCAAAATGAGCTACAATATGGATTAATTTTAGCAATATAACATTAAATGAAAAAAGTAAGTCTCAAAAGATGATACATAATTTCCTTGTCATAAATTTTAAAAAATGGAAATATTTACTTAGAACAGAAATGATATAAGAAGGAAAGCAAGGGAATGATGAGTGGAATTCAGGATACTGTTTATTTGTAGATGGGGGGCAGGGAGATAGGATGGAGAAACCATATGGTAGAGGTAGATATATTAGTTGGCTTTTTCTGCATAACAGACAACCACAAAAATCTCAGTGGCATAGAGCACTAAGCATTTATTTATAACACACCTGTGGATTAACTGGTACTGCTCAGGGAGACTCAGCTAAATTAAAAGTTGCAAGTTGGACCCAGATTTGCTCCATGTATCTCTCCTATTGCTTGGATCAATGGGCTAACTAGGTTTGTTTTTGTTATGGTGATATTAGAAACACAAAAGAGCAACCCCACCATGCAAGCACATTTTAAATCTTTGCTTATATCATGTCTGCTGTCATTCCATTGGCCAAAGCAAGTCACATGACTGAGACCAAAGGCCAGGGGACAGAGTGAATATTTTGAACAGTATCTGCTCTGCCACATTGGTTATTGGTAGGTCCTAGCTATTGTTTTGAGTGGTAGATTCATCATTACATTATGCAAGAGAAAAAGAAAAAATGGTCTAAGTTGGACCAATGATGTATGTCATGAACCAAGAATTATGTTTAATTCTGTGTACCTGCAGACCAGTATGGATAAAAATTATTAAATTTTCTTTTTAAAAAATGAATGTGGCAGTGAGAAATCAAGGAAAGAGAGATTTATTGAAAAGGTTCATGTTAATGAAAAGTACATGAAAGAAGTCTAGGGAAAATTTCAAAGATACAAAGGAGTTTCTTCACCGAGAATGGTTATTTCAAATACCTCCACGGAAAGAGCTGATTGAAGAACAACACACAGAGGTGGTACAAGCTTAGCAGATCAGTAGAGGAAGCGTATAGAGAGGAATAGTTGACACAAAGACATTGATCATGGGTTAATATTTGTGAATTCCTGGGTTCAGCGATTAGGATCTGAAATTAGTATATATAAGAATATGTATATTTATAATAGTACTGGGTAGAAAAAATACACCTGAAGGAAAAAAGCATGTAACCAAATGTAAAGGTACATTTGCAATAAACTAAATAATTTTACAGCACAGTTCTTCTGTCCTCGTCTAATAGTTGATTTGTTCTTGGAATCAGGAAAAGAGCCCATTCTCTAATCTTACCGATACTCATTCTGTCCTGAGGTCTTGGAAGACAAATTTTTCAAATATAACTATGTGAAGGAAGTATATATTTTTAAAGAAGATGGAAACATCTAGATTGATGATTGATATCAGGAACATATTAATGCCCATATATTACTTTTATCTCCTCCACTGGTTCTTGACTTCCAAAGCCTTATGTTATTTTCTGGATTATCTTACAGAATCTGGATACAATTCTAACAATGTAAGAGCTGATTTTGAAACCCACATCTGGACTTAAATTTAGTCCTTTTTCTAGCATACTTCAGTTAGCCTTGCCTTTCATTGTTTAGCCCAGGGCTTGGAAACTACACAGCCCACAGGCCAAATCCTACCTGCCACCTATTGTGTAAATAGAGTTTTATTACACAGGGTCATGCCCATTGATTTGCATATTATCCATGGCTGCTTTTACTCTGCAAAGGGAGAGACCGTATATACCCCAAATACCAAAATCTTTGCTCTCTGGCTCTTTACAGGACTTTGCTGACCCTGGTTTTTTTTCCCATAAATCTCAACCGGGGTGGTACCAGCCCCCATCATAAAAACTTATTATTTTGAATAAACTTTAACAAATTATCTCTCTTACTAGACTCTGTCCTGGAAAACAAAGATTGTATTCCTCTTGGTTTCTGTATTCATATTATTTAGTGAATGATAAATTTAGTACTCTAAGTTATTTATATCTTCCATTTTATAATTTGAATTGGAACTATGAGAGATAGGGTTATGATAGTAACTGAAGATAGGATAAATGGATTATTTTTCGAAAGTGATACGACCAAGATAATATGGAAACTTGACAAGTTATTTCACAAAGTAACTCCTTTGTTAATAATGTTTCTTCTGCTTTTTCATTTTAGTTACACATTAATTATATTTTTAATTGGTTTTTTAAAAATTAATTAGCATAAATTCTAAATGCCCCTAAATATATTGAGTTGTAACTAATGTTCTTGGTAATTCTACAAAACATGGTGATATTTTAATACCTACTTTTTTCTTTGGATGTTTCAGGTCATGGGCGATAATCTGCTGCTATCATCCGTCTTTCAGTTCTCTAAGAAGATAAGACAATCTATAGATAAAACAGCTGGAAAGATCAGGTACTTTTTATTACTCTGACCTAACCTCCTTGCTAACATTAACAAATTCCTATTCCACTTTTTCAAGCCTGCTACCACAGCTGTTAGGAACTAGTGAAGTCAGTGGAACGGAATCTTACTGCTGCCACTTCTGTGTTCCTTACTTTTTAGATATCAGCAAAAACCACAAAGGGGAGAAAAAGAAATAAATGTCCTAGATAATCAGCCCCTTCATGATTGAAAATTAACTACTATAATCACTAAGATTAATTTTATTAATAACCAGAACCATTTTGCTGTTCCACAAAATAATACTAAATATTTTAAATGAATGGACTTTGAGAACTGCTTTTATGGGACCTCAGACTTTAGTTTCATTTCCTCATCTGTAAAGAGGACAGTACGTGAACTCTTGTAAGACTCAGAAAATTTATGTAACTGTCCCTTGAAAATTACAATGCTATATGGACTGTGTAATTTTTAGTTGCACATTTTTAAATACCTTTGTTTTGTATTTATGTTGAATTATAATTTTTTCAATATCTAACCTTTTCACTATCCTGAATCTCGTGCATCATGCCTATATTTTATTGAACATTATATACTTAAGTTCCTTTCCATGAAGTATGTACTCCATATGTGTTTGTTGAAATGAATAGTTGAAAGAAATAGCTTTGTTTCATTTTAGCTCTACTACTCCTAGAAAAGTCATTGAAAAGAGAGCTGGCAGAAGTAAGGACTTTATTAATGAGCTTTTGAAGGGTGAAAGGGTGAGGGGGAGAAGAATCTAATAAAATGTAAAGAGAAGAGCACTAGCCTAATAGGCAGAAGACTTGAGGGCATGTTTCAGCTTTGCCACTTGCTGTGCAACCTTGAACAAACTAGCTGTTGTCTCCTGGCCCCAATTCCATCATCTTATGTAGGAATAAATATACTTTCACTGTCTGCTTATAGGTTGTTGTGAGGAGAAGAAAATAAAATTATTTCTCATTCGTGTACACACATAGAGAGGTTTATTTTCTTAACCATATATCACCTTGCTTTACTTTTTGTTCCTTTTTCTCAAAGTTAAATTTCCATCTTTAGAATGAAGGTATTTACCTTGGGAAAAATTTGTCCCACAGTAAGTATCTATCAAATACTATTTCACAACTTTAAATTCACTAGTAATTCAAAACATAGACTTATAGATTTTATGTGATAATACTTCAGAAATCCATTGATGCTGAAAATCAATTTATTTATAATTCCTATAATTAAAATTTAAAATATAATGAAACCATGTCTGAACTGGCCTATGAATTATATTCCACACAAGTATAATTTTATATTGTTTATATATTGAAATACATTTCTTCAGTGTTTGATGAGTACCAATAAGCATGGTGAAAACACATTGAACATCATTTTTATTGAATTGTCAGGCTAGTTTACCTAGTTTAAAAGAAGCTGTTAAGATAATTTTTTTCAAAAACTATTTCAAAAGTATCATTTAAAAACTGTTTTTAAGGCCAGGCATGGTGGCTCACACCTATAAGCCCAGTACTTTGGGAGGCTGAGGTGGGAGGATTATGTGAGCCCAGGAATTTGAGATCAGCCTGGGCAACACAGCAAGACTCTGTCTCTACAGGAAAAAAAAAATTATATTTATGGTGTTCTTTAAAAAGCAATCATTTAAAGAATGTTTTAAGCTGCTATAAATGAAATTTGTATCATCTTCCAGACAAATTTAGAAATTTAGAAGGAAATTTAGAAAGATGACAACCTATATAGGTAAATTTTACTTGGCATGTTAAGAAATGGATTGAGCTTTCTTTTTTATCTTGAGCCTGTCTTTATGTTCCTTAGGAATATACCAGACCCTGTCTTCACTTTATTGCCTTCTAAAAGATTGATCTCAAATTCCTTATGGTAAAAATAGTGTAATCTGCACTTTGTCCTGTTTTTCTCTTTATATTTAAATTTATATCTTTTTAACAAAAGTAATACATGAACAGGGTTAAAACATACAAATATTTCAGAGGAAAATGTGTATAATAGCTCTGTGTGTGTGTGTGTGTGTGTGTGTGTATTTTTCCCCCTCCATTCATTTCTTGGAGGTTTATACAAATGGTACCATATTGTAGGCACTATTGTGTAGCTTTGTCTTTTCCTTTAATAATATTTTTACTTTTCTAAAGAGTATCAGTGAAATGTATTGATAGCTCCTCCAGTTTGGTTGGAATATGAAGCATACTGCCTTAGTTAAAAAACAGTTGAACATTTGGCCTTTCTTGAGGAGTACCTTGTAAATAAAAATAGTTTTGAAAGTTATTTTAATGACTACCAATATGTTGCCATCCATTTCTTTAATATAATTTAGCCTTGTCAATTCCCACATATCTCTATGAGTTTTAAATAAACCTAATTTTCCACAGAATAATAATTTAATGTTCATTCATTAACAAATATTAAGTACACTCTAGGAACTTTATAATTAGACATTGATAATACAAAGACCACTGCTGTCATGGAATTCATAGTCCAGCTGATTTATTTGAACAACTTAGCTTATGTTAAATGAGCTATTTCTACTGCCTACTCATGATTTATTTCATTATTTTGCTTAAATACTATCTATATTTTACTATTCATAGTTTCTATTTCGACCAAAGTCCAATTACCACCTTTTTCTATTATTAAGATCACTAGTTACATGAGGAGATAAAAAGTATAATAACAATACTAATTTCATGTATAAATTGGAACCGTATTAAATTAAGAAATTAAGGTTCACAACTTGTTTAGAGAAATAAAATTAGTTGCATGCTATTTATAAATAACACATTTTATAAATTCTTATTGGTCTTATAAATGAGTCCATTTGTTTTTACTCATACTCAGCGATTAAGTAATTGACACCCTAATATTGTCTTAGGTGAGGTATTAACACATGTTTTCCCCTAATGACCAAATCGCTCCCAAGTTTGCTGATCCCACCTTCTTTCACAAGTAAGAGAGATTTCTTTCCCCATAACAACCCATCCACCCCGTGGTCTGCTAATACAGCATATGGCCAGAGACAAATGTAGTCCTTCATTCCCTGGGGTAGAGCCCAGCTGAAAGTTGTAGGAAAAAAAATTTAAGCACAACTAACTAGTTGTCACATGTGAATTAGCACATCTATAGGCTCCAATCTCATGCCTACTTGTCAATACCAGGAGTCATGCTTCAGGTTTGGCTCAAGTATTCAGTATAGTTGAAGATAATATATAATTGTTATCATTTTGAATTTAATTTCACTAAAATTATATTCCGAAGCTGGGGCATTATAGAAGGATTATTAACCAAAGGAATGAATAAATAAGCATTAATTAAAATAATCTTATATAGGAATAAAATCTCCAGATTCATTCATTCATTGAATGGTTTTTGACTGTACGTGATTTGTCCAGCACTATTTTTGAGTGCAGAAGGCAGGCAGGTAAACAGGTAATTACAATTCAGTGTAATAAGTATAAAGAGGGAAATATGTGATGAGATACCGTGGGAGCTCATGGCAAGGACAGTTAGAGAAATTTAGAGAAGTGTACTTAGAGAAATTGCCAAGCAATTTAAGTCCTGAAGGATGGGGAGAAGAGGTAGTTGGAAACTAAGTGAAGTGAGAAGAAGTAAGAGGGTTAGAGGATGGTGAGAGATGACACTGGAGAGATTAGGATGAATCAATTTAGATAGAATTTGTTAAAGAATTTGGACTTTATCATAAAAAGTGATGGGAAACTAAATATCAAGTGTCTGATATACCATTGTTATCCATGGAAATATCATAAGAGTCCATGTGACTTGCCACTGGAAAACCTTGGAGTCTTCCTACCTGTAAACAAATATACCATATTATTTCATTCTACCTACTGAAACATAGGTTGTCCTTCCCCACTGGATCCTTATCCACTCAGTTATTCATTCAGTAGGTTTTCATAGAATACCTACCTTGTACCATTCTCTTCTTATTGACTTTCCTAACTTCACAGCATCTTTCTTATACTCTGCACTGAACTCATCCCTAGATGAGAAAGAAAAATATCTTTTGTACTTTTGACATTTAATTAAAATTGAGAACAAAGAGCACATTGATTAATTGATTTCACTGTCTCAGAAATTGACAGAATTTACCAAGTTAAACAAATAGATGTATAAAAATGCCTCAATAAAATTAAATTTAAATATAGAAGGCTTGATGTATTTGAATTGTCTTCAATTTGAGCATTGAGTTTTATTATGTATAAGCGCTATGGCAGGATTTATGGAAGATAATGAAGATAAAACCAGAGGTTTAACAATTTTGGAAGCATCAGCACTATTCTCAGTAACAATCCTCTGGCAAAATTAACTGAATTCTTAGCACTCTGTGGCTGAGGACAGACTTGCCCTATTGTGCAAATCTAACAAGTCTACTGCAATTCTTTTTTGTTTGTTTGTTTGTTTGAGACAGAGTCTCGCTTATTGCCCTGGGTAGAGTACAGTGATGTCATTGTAGCTCACTGCAACCTCAAACTCCTGGGCTCGAGAGATCCTCTTGCCTTAGCTACTTAGTCCCAAGTAGCTGGGACTACAGGTGCACTCCACCACACCCAGCTAATTTTTCTATTTTTTGTAGAGACAAGACCTCACACCTTGCTCTTGCTCAGGCTGGTCTTGAACTCCAGAGCTCAAGCAATCCTCCTGCCTCTGCCTTCCAGAGTGCTAGGATTACAGGCGTGAGCCGCCGCGCCCAGCCTCTACTGCAGTTCTAAGTTGGTCCACGAAATAGTCATTGTTTTCTTATTTCTCACCAGTCCTAATGCTCTAAGGACTCTCTTACAAAAACATAATAATGTGTTTATGCTGTAATATCATAGTCATTATGAAAGGTGGATGACAAGGATGTTCAATCTTTGAGTTTAGAAAAATTAATAGGTCAGAATAATATTCTTATACCATATTCTAGACCTATTATTGCCTTCTTAAACACAGTTACATGTAATTGCAAATGTTCCAGGCTTGATTTGAAGTTAATGAATTTCATGTTTTTAAATAAAGTGAGTCTGGCATATTGACCTTGAAAGAAATACCAATAAGAATATTAATTTAGTTTACTACCTAAATACTGATAAGCTAGCTTCCAGTAGTAATAATTTACTTAATGTTGTACAGCGCTGATATTTATATAAGGCAATTAACCTAAATTTCTAAGCTCAATGGAGAAATTTAAAAAGAAACCAAAAAGAGGCTAGTATTTTCATATTTCTGAAACTGCTGAATCATGTCTCCTAGATTGTAACTTCCTAGGAAGAGAAATATAGTACATTTGAAAGAGAAATCAAAATTTTGTGGTACTTTAAAAGTTAAGATATTTGAATTTAGTTTCTAATACAGGATAATTGTCTTTATTGGCAATTCTTTTTATCAAAAGGGTAGTGTCTGAATTCCTAAAAGGAACATAAATATACAGATATACTAATGTGAATTAAGGTTTTTAAAGAAAAGCACAGTAAGTACTCCAATTTTCAGTTTTTAAAATAATGTTCACACTTTGCTATATCAATAAAATGCCTATTTCTGTATAAAGAGATCATAACAGATAGTTGTTTATACCTAATTGAGCCTATTTGCATCCTAATTTCATCTTACTTCTCTACTGCATATATTCTATGTGCACAGAGTTGCATTTTCTTTATAAGTAGCAGTTACACAGTAGTTATCTCTCATCTGCAAGGGAGGTATATCTGTTCCAAGACTACTGCCACCCCATAGATAGTACAGAAACCCCCAAAACCGTGATAGTACAGAAACCTATATATGCTATGTTTTTTCCTATACACACCTATGATAAAGTTTAATTTATAAATAAGGCACAGGAAGAGATTAACAACAATAACTAATAATGGAGCAATGATAACAGTGTGCTGTAATAAAAGTTATGTGTATGTGATCTCTCTCTCTCTCTCTTTCTCAAAATACCGTAATGTTTTCAGACCATAGTTGACTGCGGGTAACTGAAACCACAGAAAGGGAAAGCACAAAGAAGGGGGTATGACTATATTGTTAATTACAAATATTAGTTATTTTGGGGTAATATCATTATTCACATTTGTTTTATGTTTGGTTTTCAATAAAGAATAAGATAAAAGTAAAGAGTCTATGTATGTATTAATGACCATTCAGTTACTACTTGAATAGAGATCTTTCACATACACAAATTAGTTGTTCTATGGGCTCATTGTTTAATTCTCAGTTCGTGCAATGGGTTGGTTTTTTTTTTATTCCCTTGTGTATCTTTGAAACAATACATTGTTTTTGGTATTAACAAAAATGTAATAGGTTTTTAAAAGATGAGAAGTAAAATTTTTATGTTTTTTGATTTATAGAATATTATTTAAAGACAAAGATCGGAATTGGGATGACGTAGAAAGCAAGTTAAGAGCTGAAAGTGAAGTCCCTATTGTGAAAACCTCAAGCATGGTATGGTAATTTTTCTTGAAGATTAAAACATAAAAATATTTTATCTTAAGGGAAAGATAACACTTATTTTTGAGCTATCTTGTTGATTTACCTATATAAAAGAAGATGTAAATGCACAAATTTGGGAAATTTTATTCTTCAACTGATCCTCACCAGGTTTTAAAATATTGATTGTTTTAAAGTTGCAGAGGGTAAGAAGGAGAAATCTGTTTGTTTTTCTAATGATTGTACATTACAAATATGCAATTTTGAAATAAGAACCAAATTTAAATATTAATACTAAGTTGACATGAGTTGTTTCCATTTACTCAATACAATGCTTATCTCCTTTTTTTATTAAGAGTTTATATAGATTTTCATTGCTCAAAGTGTACTCCTAATATTGAGGTTGTGCTTTATACATTTTTCAAAAAAGAAAAATCCGTTGGCTCTTTTACAAAGTTGTTGCAAGGTTAATTGACACAAATTTTTAAAAATTTTTGGCCGGGGCAGTTGCTTATGCCTATAATCCTAGCACTTTGGGAGTCCAAGGTGGGAGGATCACTTTAGGCCAGGGATTCAAGACCAGCCTGAGCAGTATAGTGAAACTCTGTCTCTAAAATAAAATAGAAAAATTATCTGGGGGTGGTGGCACATGTGTGTGTTCCCAGCTACTCAGAAGACTGGGGCAGGAAGATCGCTCAAGCCCAGGAGTTTGAGGTTGCAGTGAGTTATAATGATGCCACTGCACTCTAGCCTGGGCAACAGAGGAAGACTCTGTCTTAAAAAAAAAAAAAAAAAAAAAAGCTTTGTTTATATAGTAGTGAATTACCTTAAACTTTTCATCTTCTATTATTATCTAATTGAAAAAATTATTCTATCTCATTAATTTAAAGATTTTAATTTGAATCTTGTTTAATGGATATCATAATTATTTCATATTATGTTGCTATTAATGTAGTATCATGTAAATAATATTATTAAATGTTCCAAATAAAATGAAAGTGAAATTCATTGCTTGACAAGCAAAAACGTTTTAACTAAAGGAGCTAATTTTTGTTATTGTTTTCCTTGCAGGAGATTTCTTCTATCTTACAGGAACTGAAAAGAGTTGAAAAGCAGTTACAAGGTAAATTTACTACTGAATTAGGTATAAAGAACTAATAATTTAGAATAAGTGCATTCAAAGTAGTATTTCTTAAAATATTCTTATTAGGACATTATTTGGTTAAATGTGATGACATGTATATACAGTTCTACATGTCCACATTACTCATAAAAAGGAAGTTTTAAAATCCAATATAAAAAACTTAAGATATAATAAAGTTAAATCTTGTGCATATTTTAGTGCTTAGGTTTAATAATACATTAGATGTTATAAACTAATTACAGTATTATATAGATTATATATAAATTATGTAAAATATATTAAAATATTACATTAAAGTGTCTTTGCAGCTGAAGATGCTTATTGATAATTAGAATTATTTATTTGATTTGCCAATTCTTAAATCATATAAACTTATATAACTTCAATTGAACTTATATTCTAATACAAATAATAGTTGCTTGGATAGACCACAAGAAATGAGTACATATTGGCCATAGGGACCAGAAGAGAAAGGAGTAAAGAAAATGAAAGAGACTCTGTTTTGCCACCTGAACTTTGACAAGGATATTGTTTTGATGGTTTGTGTCAGATCTAGGTTATGCATTAATGCCTGTATAAGTCTTAACCTACAAGTCCCCAGTGATACAACAAACAGGTTCCAGAGTCAATTGCTAATTCTACTCAGTCTTTATTTATTGAATAATGATAAGCATAATTTGTGTATTCTACCTAAGTGATTCTTAACCTTTATTCAGCCCCAACACACCTAAGAGTTACGATATACCCCCATGAGTGAAAGTGGCTTGCTAACACAGTGATTGTTAGCTGGTAGAATGGAGGTATACTTTTAAAAGAACCTGCTAAGTAAGTCTTCTTCCAATTCTCTACTCTACCCAATTCCAACTTGAAAATCACTGCCTGAGAACTTCCTTTGTCTACCCAAAGATCTTTTAGATTGAAAAACTGGCCTGTAACTGGCCCCTCTTGTGGAACTAGCAAAATCTATTTGGCTTTTGAGGGCTGCTCTTGGATATTAGTATCTAGGCTATGAGGGGACCAATATAGCTCACATATTGTGCTGTATCCTAGCACTCTCCTAGCACTCTCACCAGGGTGAATGACAACATGCTGTGATAGCATTCAAAGTACGCTGATGTTCTTCTCTTCTCCCCAGCCCTGAGATTACTCTGAACTCTGTCTTAGCAACTAACTCCCAATTCTCTGAGTGATAAATAGGGGTATGAGTGTTGATTAAGAATCACAACCAGGCCGGGCGTGATGGGTCATGCCTGTAATCCTAGCACTTTGGGAGGCCAGGGTGGGAGGATTGCTTGAGGCCAGGAGTTTGAGACCAGTCTGGGCAATATAGCAAGATGCCGTTTCTACAAAAAAAACTTAAAAATTAGCCAGGTGTGGTGGTATGTATCTATCGTCCCAGCTACTCAGGAGGCTGAGGTGGAAGGGTCTCTTGAGCCCAGTAATTTTGAGTTTGCAGTGAACTGCGATGACACCGCTATACTCCAGAGCGTATAAAACAGAGAAAGACACTGTCTCTAAAAAAAAAAAAAACATCACCACCAATATTTTCACTATCCTATGGCGATGATGAAAGCAAATTCAAAATAATCTTTCTTGAATTCCTCATCTTCAAATACTAGACTTTATAGTCTCTGAAATGCCTATAAATGACCTATCAAGAGACCCAGAGAAAGCATTTAGGTCTGTGTAACCTACAATGTAGATCAACCACAAAATTATTATACTGAGAATGGGGTTTTAAATACACTTTTGGAAGGATTAGCCACATTTAAGATCACATATACACAGATAGTTGAAATACTATCCAGATCATAACCAATGTTAATATTCATATCTGAATGTAACTATATCTAAAATTATATCCTTTCTCCCCCACCAACTCTTTTTCCCCCTCTTCAGCGATCAATGCTATGATTGACCCAGATGGAACTTTGGAGGCTCTGAACAACATGGGATTTCCCAGTGCTATCTTGCCATCTCCACCAAAACAGAAGTCCAGTCCTGTGAATAACCACAGCAGCCCGGGTCAGACACCGACACTTTGCCAACCAGAAGCTAGGGTTCTTCATCCTGCTGCTATCTCAGTCTCAGCTGAATTTGAGAATGCTGAATCTGAGGCTGATTTCAGTATACATTTTAATAGATTCAACCCTGACGGGGAAGAGGAAGATGTTACAGTACATGAATGACTTTCTCTTGATTGTTAAAAAATAATTACTTGTGGAATGACTAGGAATATTGGAAGCAGCACAGTGTTGACTTATACAAAACAAGACAGCTTGGTCAACTACAATCTTGTTATCCCTGTTGTCTTAATTTTATTTATTTTTTTTTTACCTATAATGTAGTGTCATATCAGTCCTTTTACACCGTTTAGATAACCAGTTGATACACACATAGGAAAAAGCAGATTGTGGCAGTTTTGCCTTTCATGGTTTTATGATTTTCAAGTTGAATTTTATCATTGCAACCTTTCCCTTCATAGATCTTTGTTTTTTTTTTAAGCCATGCTGTGACCTACAAGCAAACTAAATACCCAACATTTCTGAACCCCTATGTCTCCTGTGCCAAGCTGCTCCCTGAAACGGACTTCCTCTTCATCTGTACAGATTTGTTAAACCATTCTATTTGCTTCTTAATAATAGGATTTATATTAGTACTCATTACCGCTGGACACAATGACATAGTACTCTCCACAGTATCACAATAGTCATTGTGTGTCCTAAAATTTTCCAACATAGATGTGATTTATATAACTTTGTTGCTACGTAAATTGTCTTGGGGTTTACGGAAATTAACTATTATGTTTGCACTAAGATTTGCTGGGAGTGGTAGGTGGACATATCTATATATCAATAAGGACTGTCTTTTTTGTACATAGGAAATTGATAATACTGTATTTGTTTTACTCCACTTTCAAAAATCAATTTGGCACTTTTTTCCCAAGTTTTTTTAATGGAAATAAGGTTTTGTTGTTCATTTTAGGTTAACTAATAACTAGAAAGATTAAGCTAGACAGATAGTTTAGGTGGAGCATATTTTTAAAACTAAGAACATGTATATTGATCCTGTGTTACCAAGTTTATATGTGACAGTTGAAAAAAAATTTTCCCTTGAAAGGATCATGCGGTTAAAATTTTCTTTGTTAGGAAACTTGGAGAACCAGTAGTCATAAGATTAGTTGATAGTTTCACTCCCAAGCAATGAATTGCTTCTGTGTGTTTCCCTGTAGGACCCAATAGTAAATCCTGTTTCAGTCTTAGACATTTATAAGGACCCTGCAACATGACAGCGAAGGCCTTGGGCCTATGCTACAAAACAGGAAGCCTGTGAAAAATATCTTCTTTAAACTTGTTTTTTCTCTTTCCAGTAAGTTCACATTTGGATGAGTTTAAAAAGAAAGTAATTATCTTTGTGTTTCCAGAACACTATAATTTGGGTGTATCTTAATTCAATTAAATAATATTAATAGACCTGGATTTTTCACTTGTGCCCTTCAGACTATATTGGTTAAACTGCCACTTTTCCAACTTTTATGAAATGGTCTTTAATATTTCAGCAATATCCCGTGATACATTTATTTTAAGAAACAAAGTAACTCTACACTTCAAAACTTTCCAGGATTTTTAAAATCCTGTACTACTGAACCAGTTAATAAAGATGCAAAAAAAATTTTGTAGAGATGTAAAAACAAAAGTCTGTTGTATAATGGATCTCATATTTTTCTTTAAATTAAAAAAAAGGTAAACAAACTATTCTCCTTGTAAAGCTAAATTCCCCCTTCCATCTAATAAAGGAAGACTGAAAAAAAGGTTTAAAAGAACATAAATGGAAAGACATAAATGCTCTGAAGGAATAAATGAAACATTAAAACAGGGTCAATCCCTTTGAAGAAAAATTGAAGAAAATAATCACCATTGTTCCCTCTTTTATTTAATATTTGGGTACTGATTATATCCACATGGAAGTAGAAGGTAAGGAATTTAGGAAAATATTAGAATCTACTTACATTATTGTTTGTTTACACGGTTTTTGTTCAATTATAAACATTTGGCCTTTACTATGTTATTTTTATTTTGTATGAATACATTATTCTCCTTATTTATTTTTGTTACATTTATTACTTATGTTATTTTGTTATGCATTTACAATTCCATTTTTAAATAAAGTGTTTCTGGAACTTTATGCAATGATTATATATTTTATTTCTTCTACCATCTGGCATGCTAATATTTCATCAACTTACCAAATAACTATTTATAAACCATTTTCCAAGGCTTAGCAAAAACAAAGAGTCCTCCAACTTTAATTAATATGTGATCATTGTGACACTTCATATTATTTTGAGTATCTAAAGAAAAAATATTAGCAAATTATGATATATATAATTCACTTAGTTTAATACTCTTAATGTAATGTGTACATGCAAGGTCTTTATTTTTAGCAGGCCTTGGATCATGAGAAAGCTTTATGACTGATATATTTTGGGAACAAAATAGAAATTTAAAATATGTTTGGTATCTTAAATTTGAGAACTATCGATTTGTACTTATTTTTTTCATCATATCATTCAAGCTCAAGAATCTTGAATGTCTCCCTATTATTCAGCATTCCAAGTTTCACAACTTGACCTTTGGAGAGCTTCCATAATCTGGTCCTTTTTTCATGTATCCATGTACCCCAATACAATCTCTACCAGCATTTATGAGTTTCTGGGCCATCATGAGCTTTTCATCCCTCTCTGCTGCATCGTCCTCCCCTTCCTGCTTGTCCACAGCCCTTCCTTTCTTCAAGGTCCCACTGACTTCTTCATAGAGTTTCCCTCACTTGACTGCACCACAGCAAGGGGCTGTGCCGCAAATTTGCATTTCCTCTTCCCTTTCCCCACAACATACACACATTTCTTCCTTGCTGGTCACTAATCTTCATTTCCTAAATAGACCCTGTGCTTTCAAACATCTGTGCCATTCTGCTTCCTTCGTCTGCCCTTGGATTTTCTTCCTATATATCTGGTTGACAGGGTTCTAACTTTTGGAAAGAAAACTATACCTGGAAAGTTGAGATCCAGACCCACACCCTATTAGCTATATTAATATGTTCTGATTTGCAAAATTAGGGCATCATTCTTATTATCTAAATCCCAGTCCCAGTGGCCTATGACTATGTGAAATGGTTCTCCTTCAAAAAGATTGCTGTGATTCTTTGTCATATAAAATCTTCCTCTCATTGTGTTCGTTCTCCTAACCCCTTGTACCAGTTATAGCCCAGATCAAATCTATTCAGCAAAGGTGTACTAAGTGCCTGATGCATATCAGGCAGTATTCTAGGCACATTGGTTCCTGGCAGCGAACAGAAACAAACTATTGCCCTCACAGACCTTAGATTCTAAAGTAGGGAGACAGACAATAAAAACTAAACATTAATTAAGTAAATAGGTGATGGCCGAAGGAAAGATCACATTCTACCTCACTTTATAGTGAATTCTTTACATAAGTATCTCAACTTCTTGAAAGTGAGTACATACTTCTCAATAAATGCTGATTCAATTAAATACATTTTTATTCCGGTTTCCAAGAACTTTCTGTGGTCTGACTTCTGACGCTCTTTGTCCCTTTGATTCTCCTCTTTACCCTAGTTAGGCCCATAGTCTTGATTCACCTGAAAGTCACTTTCATTCCATCACACAGTTTAACACTAGATTTTAGATAGGGTTGAGGAGGCTTCTCTCACGGTGTGATTCTGCTGCCAGATCCCTGACAGAATCCACTAGGCAGCTGAATTCTAGCTGAAGTTGCATGCAAGTTCTCGAAGAAATTATTCCCAAGGGATTTCTAGCTTTGGGGAAATCCATATTTGTTGGATGTTGGGATGACCAGTACAGTGGGAGTCCACCAGAGGAATATCTGAACTCTATAGCTTTCAACTCAAAACCTTGTTTAACATACTCCTTGAGCTGGCCTAAATGAGTTCCCTGCTCCCTCCTGGCCTCCAGGTATATGTTAGCCTCATACCTCCCCTGTGGCTTCTTTTCCTGGATCTTGACCGTAAGAAAAAGTTCCATGCTCGCCCCACTTTGTCTAGCACAACACTTCACCACCTGGAACTAATTTTTGTTGAAGATTTAGTACTCTTTTAACTCGTGCATACTGCAGTGTACAACAAAAAATTGAAATCTTGTAGAGTTATTACCACTATAACTTTTTTACTGCTACTACTATTAGGATGTCTACCTTTGAACTAAAGGATAAAGAATTCTTTTAATTTTGAGGTACGGTATATGTGCTCTACAAATGCTAGACAGGGAGTTCAACCACTTCATATTTGAAGTATTAATAATTAAAGCTCAAATAAGGATAGCAAGGCTTGAAGGGTTATTTTTTGCTAGGTTGTATAGGAAATGTTTTGCATGCTTATCTCTTTTAATCCTCACAACTTTATGATAAGCTGTTACTCATATGTTAGAGATGAAGGAAATCCAAATTCTTCATAACCATCCGCCACTGGCTGTCACCCAGCAAACAACGGGTAGAGCCTGCACAAGCTAAGTGACCTGTATTCAATCTTCACTGGTTTGTCTCGTAACCACAGATCTAAGGAGGTCACTGGGTCCTTCCTCTGCTTTTGGATAGAACTTCTTGAGCTGGGGATCCTGCCATTTCTTACAAATTTCTCTAGTGGTAACAAGGAGTGACCAAATGTTAGAAATGTCTTCCTTACATGAAACACAAATCCCATGAAAGAGATAATTAATCAACTATCTCCTTAAAAGCTGGATGTTGAGTGCTTCAAGAAGAATGCTCTCTCAAGAACCATGCCCGTTTATGAGCTGGCTGTACTCTCTTCCTGTGAAAACCCAGGGCCGCAAATATGAAACTCTAGTTAGTCCACATCAGGGCTATAACTAATGAGCTGCCTCCCAGGCTGTTTGTTACAACATTTGTCTCTGAGCAAGGCAAATTAAAATGGAGAAAAGGAAGTACCGCTTTGAACAGCAGAGCATGACCCTGGAGATTTCTCAGGACAAACAGCAGTCGGAGTGCAGCAAGAGCTACTGTTTCCTCCTCGGGGGAAGCAGCGTGGTCTTAACCTAGCACTTGTAGTTAAAATGATAAATAAATGTAAGGGGGTTCCTACACCAGTTTGCAATAAACGGTAGTAGTGGCAGTTGGATTTTCTTTGAATGAGAGAGATTTCCACCAAATTTGAAATGAAAGAAATATGTGCATATATACACAAGCCTCTTTGTGCTATTTCTATTATAGTTTTTTGGCCCAAGTTTCAGGAGCTCTGGCTCTCCCATTTCCCACTTGATTTTCCAATAGTGAAAATGATGAAAAGAAGTCTTTGATGGCCAAGACTCTTTTTTTTTTTTTTTTTAAAGAGACAGGCTGGTCTCGAGCTCCTTCATGGCCAAGACTTCTTCAAGCTGTTTTCTGAAGACACTTACGTCCAGCATATGGAGAATCTGTGAACTGTGCTTTCTGTTACCAGCCTGTGTCCATGGTTGTATCCCAGAGTCTTCAAGAGACAAAAAATATCAATTTACCCTGAATTTTTAATTACCCCTTAAGACTTCATATTGCATGCGAACAGCATTTTTTTTTTAAAGGTACAGAAAAAAATGGTACAATCACTTTGGAAAACTGTAGAAATTCTTTTTAAAGTTAAATGTACAGCTACCATACAACCCAGCCATTCTACTCCCAGGTATTTACCCAAGTTAAATAAGTCATGTGTCCACAAAAACACTTGTGCACAATGTTTATAGAAGCTGTATTTGTAATAGCCAGAAATGGGAAACATTCCAGTGTTTATTCCAGTGAATAAACAGTGATACATATAAAAAGAGATCCTCTTCAGCAATAGAACAAGCTGCTGACACATGTATTAATAACAACATGGACCAATTTAAAAAACATGCTGATCTAGAGCAGCCAACACAAAAGAGTATTGCTTTATGATTCAATTTATGTGAAATTCTAAAAAAGGCAAAACATCTATAGTGACCGAGAACAGATCAGGGCTTATGGGGTGGGGGGTTGGGGGAGAGGAAATTGACTACAGAAGGGCACAAGAGAGCTTTTGGGGCATGATGGTAGTTACGGGAGTGAATGCATTTGATAGAACTCATCACTGTGCACTTAAAGTAGTGCTTTTTATATGTTAATTATTTCTCAATAAAGTTGTTCTATGTTAAAAAGGCATGTAATAATGAGAATAATGTAATAATGAGGGTGGTGGCAGTTGGATTCTCCTTGAATGAGAGAAATTTCCCTGTAACTTTGATGCACATAATTATTTCCTCAAACCGCTTTTTTGGGGGGCACTTTACCTCTCCAGTGTGGGCACTGGAAAGATCCCTGGTTCCCAGTGAGCCTTCCTCACCCACACCACCAAGAGAGACAGGCGCTGTGCCGAGCATTGGACAGACATTCGGTCATTTATTCATCAGGCATTTATATGATCAAGTATATCATATGATCATCATTTATATATTCATAAAAATGAATATAGTCCTTGTCCTTATGGAGCTGGAGATTCAAAGTCTGCCAGGGGAGGCAGATGAATAATTTCAATACAATTTGTGAAACTGTTTTGAGCCCAGATTGCTCTTTTATCCCCAGCACTGGGCTTAAAGACTGACCAAACTGGTGTTGAATAAATGTTTGTTGGATGGATGGATGGATGGATGGATTAAAAAGGAGCAAGCAGAATTTTAATCTCGATTGTGCCCGAACTAAGATGATGCCCTTGGTTTGAAGGGAGAGGCTTCCGAGAGCCCCACTATTAGAGGTTCTGCCTACAGGTCATATGGCCTTTTCCTTGGGCTCCTCTCCAGAAATGGCAATTTCCTGCAGAGTCACTCATTTCTTAGGAATTAGGTGGCCTGCTAGAATGCTTCCTCACTGCAAGGAGACACAGCAGCCCTGCAGAACACCAGGTGCTGGCGGATGAAAGAGAAGGTAGTGGGTGGGAGAGCAGAGAGCCACGGAGGAAAACCTCATTCATCCCCAGCTTGCTAAGAACGGCCAAGAGGGCAAGAGGAAGTGAAGCTGCCTTATTTTCTTTTGCTATTTCTGAGCACGTGCCCCCAAAAAGACCTCAGGCCACCATATCAGACCGTAATATCTGCCTGGTGGTCTCTAAGGACTCCTTTGTTGTATGCTGTTTTTCTAGACATGGGGTTCATGGAAGAGTCCACAGTGGAAAACTGGCCAATGGCCTGAGAGTGGGATTTACTTTCAGCCAGGTTCAGCCAGGTTGTGCAAACCTGTATGGAAACAAACATAAAGTTCAGACAAAGAACCAGAAGCCCAAGGTATTGGAGCTCATGGTTTGGATGTAGAAACTGACACTGTTATCAGGTATCTGCTCTCCTGGAGAGAAACTGAAAGCTCTGACCCATTAGAGCTCGGAGTTTTCCATATTTTGCTTTACATGAAAAATAGTTCACTAAAAGCACAGTGTAAGAAAAAGGGAGCCCAGCAATGGAATGTTATTCAGCCATAAAAGGAAACAAAGTACTGATACATGTTCCAACATGGGTGGCCCTTGAAACACTAGGCTAAGTGAAGGAGGCTTACGACAAAGGGCCATCTATTGCACGATTCTATTTGTATAAAATGTCTAGAATAGATAAATCTACAGAGACAGCAGACTAGGGGCTGCCTATGGCTGGGGATGGGGTGGTGGTGGGAAGATTGGGGGGTTATGGTTACAGGGTACAGCATTTCTTTTGGTGTGATGAAAATGTTTAAAATTGATGGTGGTGATGGTTGCACAGCTGTGTAAATACACTGAAAACCATTAAATTGTATACTTAAAACACATGAATTATATATTAAACAAGTATATGAATTATATATCAATAAAGCTGTTAGCAAAAAAAAAAAATACATGATGTATGTCAGATGAAGTTGCAACTGATTACTGTGCCGTGGAAGTGGCCAGTTTTGCATTGATTTGCATTCCTCCTTGCCTAATGTCTGTCCTTCGGATTTTTCTCTGTATTGATTTTAACATCTTATTGGTTCCCTCATGAATTAATGAATTAAATAAAATTTTGACTTGTTCTTTTAAAAAAAGAAAGTGGGATATTTCTCATGAAGACTTTCAGTTTATCAAACTGAACCGTACTGAGAGAACTAGAAGCCAGGACACACTTGCGGAGTCAGTGTTGTGTTCTTCCCAAAGCATTTTAATAATACCACTATAAAATGAGCAGCTACTATTTGCTGACGCTATGCTAGGTCTTTTAGGACCTCGTTTAATCTTCAGATTAACCCAGTCTGGCTTAAGGGATGTTTACTGACATTGTTGATCAAGTCCCACCTGGGCAGGTTGTTAGCTGTGTCAGGGTACTGCCTCACCTCTCCTCCTGCCCTCCCATCCTTGGTCTACATAGTGTCAGATGCCTGATAATGACACTGAGGGAGACAACAGAAGAGAAAATGTTAGTTGTCCTCACAAATTCTGGGCAATGTCATTTAGATAATACCATCAATAGATCTGTCACTCTTCAACACAGTTAAACCCTTTTCAAAGTTGATTCATGTTTAAGTTGGTGTCACCTCTTGGTACCAAAGAGAGGCATATGTCCCCTGGCTTCTGTGTTAAACAGAATGAATTGTGCCCTCCAGATAGTCACTCATAACAGAAACAAGTGCCTGCTTTGCTTAAGGCATTAGAAAGGTGCTGATAGAATTCAATTATCAGGAAGGCCGCACTAGAAGAGTGATGGAGGAGCCAGAGATACAGTAAAGCTACATGCAAGTGCTAGAACAAATAGAAACCTACATGTGCCTGCAGAGAGGTACAGAAAACTGGTATGTGCATCCACAGGAGACTTGTATTTACTATGAGATACAAAGGATAATTATCATTTATACATTTTAAGAGGACTTTTTTGATTTTTCAAAAGAATTTGTCATAAGATTCCTCTAAATGACAACCTTCCTGATTAATTTAAAACTGTCATTTGATCTATTACAATTGGACGTACAGGCAGCTCTTTGGTCATGTATTTTCTTGGTAAAGGATGTCCCTCAATAACCTTCTTTTATTTGAATGTAAGTGATAATGTCACACAGCATCTAAAAAAAAAAGGCAGAATCCCAGAGTTAGGTCACTAAACAGAAAATTCCATTTACAAAAGCAAAATGAAACAAATTATTCCTGTTCTATATCCAAGAGCAATTCCTCTACATGCAAACCAGGCTTGAACCTCATTCTCTCTTATGTGTCTTTTAAAAAAAAAAAAAAGTTCTTTTGTGCTGTGGGATATTGTGAATTGTTTTAAAATAGGCGAGGGAGAAATATGATTAAAAATCAGCTAGCTGGTTTCTAATTAGCATGTGAACACCGAGTCCAGATGGCAACACAGAGTTTTAATTTCACTATGTGCTGAAATTATTTATTGATCCCTATTAAACAGCCAGCAGCTCCATATTCCGGACTGCACTTCAATAATTCTAAATGACTTAGATCTTCATTGTAAACATGTCTGCTGCACTGTGACTGTTGACTTTTCCGGGGTGGCATTTGATACTTTTTTGCCCTGGCCTATTCACAAGCAGCCAGTCTTTATTTACAAATAGAAACCTCCCATCTCCCTTCCTCCTTAAGATGTGTTAAGATGCATTGAAGCTGTGAGAATTCAGACCAGCCTCAGTAATAGCAAAGGAGTTGGTCTGGGACCTGATGTCACACTGGCTGTAGATCCTCAAGAACACGCAGCTCAGAATGTCAGCCCTGAGTGTTGGAGAACCAGAGACAGACGAGTGGGCTGGAGGAGGAAGGAATGAGGAGGATTCGGAACCTAGACATAATAGCTAAGGGCAGCTGGCTTGCAGAATGGGGCCAGTGCTCAGATCTACAGGAATGAGCAGGCAGGGGTCTGGATCCAGCTTGGTGACAAGCTTATCAGTTTACTCAAAAAACATTCATAGGGCACTGTCTTAGTTTGCTTGCTATAAAGGAATACTTGAGGCTGGGTAATTTAAAAGGAAAAAGATTTATTTGGCTCATAATTCTGCTGTTTGGAAGACTGGGCATCTGGTGAGGGCCTCAGGCTGCTTCTACTCGTGGTAGAAGGTGAAGGAGAGCTGGCATGTGCTGAGATCACATGGCAAGAGAAGGAGCAAGAGGCAGGGGAGGCGCCAAGCTCTTTTTAACAACCAGCTCTCGTGGGCACTAACAGAGTGAGAGCCCACTTGCTCCCCGCCATCCCAGGGAGGGCGTCAATCTACTCAAGAGAGATCCTGCTTCCCTGACCCAAACACCTCCCATTAAGCCCCACCTCCCACCCTGGGACCGAATTTCAGCATGAGATTTGGGAGGACGAACATCCGCACTCTAGCCAGCACTTGCTGAGTGCACAGCAATATCCAGGGATCAGGCAGGGATCAGGAAACAACGTGAGACGCTGTTGCAAAATGGAACAAGGAAGCTTCTAGAAGTTTAGGAGCTGGATGAAGAGCTCTGCCAACAAGAAACCTAGGATGAGATCCATATGAATTCATACTGAATTACACCTTAAATATCCCTAAGAAGTTTGCCATTTTGAGCAGACCTTCTGAATAGTAGCTATAGACTTAATTTTGTGAGGCCAACGGAGACGGGGAGGGACATGAAAACCGCAGATTCAGATGCCACATCCTGACAGACTGAATCCCTGAGGATTCTGAATTTCCAAAGGAAATAAAACCACTCATTTCCCATCATGATTATTTTGTAGCTTTTCGAGAACTACAGATTCAAAGGGATCTGTTAGTAACTTTATTTTGTTTTAGTAAAAAAAATATAAACAATTCTTAGAAAAAGTGGCTGCTAAAGTTTGGACTAAAACCCAAACTCTAATAAGCGTTCTCATGACCCCTTCATTAGATTTCTCTCTTGGTATTGTGGCAGGCACCATTTCCATGAATGCTGCTGAACTCATGAAATAAGGTGATGCGAGAAGCCAGAGTCTGAAAGCTGGGCACTCTGAGCCTCCTCTCAGACAGAAGTAGCTCACTGTACAGTGACAGAACCTTCAGATGAGATTGGACCTTCCCGGAAGGCAAGGAGTTATGTTTTGCATATCTCTGTATGCCCTGCTCCTAACCCACGTCTGGAAAATTGCAGAGGCTCAAGAAATGATGGATTTGTTAGCTTTGGCTGCTTAACAAACCATCCCCAAATTCAGCAGCTTAAAACAGATACCTCACTCTTACTGGGGGGCCGTGGGCCAGCTGGCGCTGGGCTGATCCACTCCCGGCTCAGCTGAGCTTGGCTGTCAGCCGCAGGTTGGGTCCAGCTCTGTTCCACAGGCTTCCCACCCTCCTTGGACTAGCAGGCCAGCTGGGGTATGTCTTCTCCTGGCAATGGCAGAAGCCCAAGAGGGAACAGGAAAACACATATAGCCTCTTAAAGTTTATGCGCAGAACTAGCAAACAATCACTTTTGCCTCCATTCACTTAGCCAAAGGGAGTTACATGGCCAAGCCCAATGTTATGAGTAGGGAAAGTTTATGCAAAGAAAGAACTGCAAATTTACATGGCAGAAACGTAGATTCAGGGAGTGATGAACAACTGGGGCTGATAATCCAATCTACCACTGCTAGTGAATTCATGAACAAAAGCAAATTTTTATGTTTGCTGGAGTGGAGAATTGGGAAAATGGGGAAGCAAGGCAGTTCCAGTGTGACAGTGAATTACTTGCATCGTAGATTCATTAGGAAGCCTAATATGAGACTAATTATGAGCTCTACTTATGTGCTGATGAAGACTGTTATTGGTAATTCATAACATTTGACATTCTTTAATAAGCCAAGTATAAGAATATCAAGGGCCAATCGTAGTCTTAAGCAGTGAGGGGAAAAAAAGAGCATTCTTAGTCCTCACATTTTGCAACTCTCTGGGATTTGTCTGAGCAGCAAAAAGCGATGTTGCCCACAATCACACATTTCCCCTGGGGAACTGAAGTGAAATCCAAGCACGGATGTAGTTATGCCTGGAAATTACCCATTTGTGATTTAACACTTAGTGAATGGCACTAAAACTTCATTAATCTTCCATTAGCCACAAACCAGCGCCTCACGTCTTAACTCCAGTTTCCTCATCCTGAGCAAGCATGAGTCCTCTCTGGGCCAAGACAATTATGGCAACAGGCAGAACTCTCATCCAGTAGCTTCAGTGCAAGTCTCCAGTCCGCAATGGTGCTTACAAGGCGGGCTACCTGTGATTCTTGATGGATGCTGGGTGGTGACCCGGGCCTGTTCCATCTGCAGTGGTGCTCAGCACACCGCCATCGCCAGGCTGCTTTAATCAGCTGGAGTGTTCCGAAAATCCCACTCCGCAGAAGAGTGTTGCAAAGTTGAAAAGGGTATGTCTATAATTATCACAGAGAACAAGAAAGGAAGCTAGGGCAGAAATCTGAGGTTTTGTTCATTTATGTTAAGTGATTGACTACTCCTATGAAAATTCACAAAATGAAACGGTGCTAAATAACTTTGTTGACAAAAATATTGTTCCCAGGGTAGAGCCAAGTTTTCATAAATAAGCTGACCTGAAAGGGGCGTGATCAGAGCCCTGGGAGTCTGCAGGATGGTTCTACCTCCCTCCAGCAGCTTCTTTTACAACCTGATAACACAGGCGATGGCTCATTATGTATGAGGAATACTGGAAGAAAAAAAATGCTGTAAAAGTTTACTTTTTAAATGAGTTACCACTGGATTCTACTGGAACTCATGTTCTAGTATTTTCAATGCCTGGGCCTTTCCAGCTGCTATTTGTGTAGTGTTGAAATTTTGGAGTTGATATGAGTCTGTAAATCAAGAGTACTCTTTTTTTTTTGGTCTTTTTTTTAATTTTTAGAAATTTATTGCTAATTTTTATGGATACTTCATAGTTGTACATATTTGTGGGGTACATGTGATATTCTGATACAAGTATATAACGTATAATGATCGAATCTGGGTAATTGGGATATCCATCACCTCAGACATTTATCATTTCTTTGTGTTGGGAACATTCCAAATATTTCTTCTAGCTATTTTGAGATTTGGAATAAATTATTGTTAACTGTATAACTATAGTGCCCTGTTGTGCTACTGAATATTAGATCTCACTTGATACAGCAAGAAATCAGCAGACCTCAAATTCAATTCCAAGTCTATTTAGCTTTAAAGTCTTGCTTTTTCCACCATATCATGCTATATATAATTTTATTCCTAATTTTATTTTTAAAATAAAAATGCTTTTTATTTTTATAATAACAGATGGATAAATCCATTGTAAAAATACATTCTAATACGGATAACTGTAATAAAGAGTCTGACTCCATTTTTTTCCCCTAGTGTTTAACATTAAACATTATTAGTTTCTGAGCCTTCCCTGCTCCCTTCCCCTTCCGCTCCATGTCTGGTCAAGCTGATAACAGCACCTAGGGGCTCCCTCCTGTGACTCAGGTAGGAAGTTAAAATCACTCTTTTTTTGGTCTTGATTTCATTATGGTTAAAATGGGGTGAATCCAATTGAATTAGAACAATAGGATTGCAATAATAGAATTGTTCATCTGGGTGTTTTCTCTGTACCTGAGATTCAACCTTGACTGAAAAGAATTCCAAAACTAAAAATGCCATATGAATGAGAAGGGAGAGAACACATTTTTGGAGATATTTCAAGCCCTATGAAATCTATAAGCATATTACGCTTATATAATCAGAGATGTAATAGAGAAAGTACTTAGTTTTACAATAGCAAGGTGATAAAATTCTAATAGTACAATGGCATAAAAATATTATAAGACACCTGGAAAAGAATATACAGCATATAAGAAATAAAATTTATCTTAAAAATGTTTGTCCTTGGGAATAAAGAGAAGTTGCATATAAATGTAGGCGTGAATAAAAGAAAAAATAAACTAGCTCTTCAAAGAACTGAGAAAATTTTGTGTGCATATGTTTTAAGTGAAAAAACAAAAGCAATATGACCCTAAAATCCAGTTAAGATGGAATGTTGTGCTAACAGAAATTGTCCAATCTCAAAATCTATCCCTTGTCAGGGTGACCCATTGACTCTATTTCTATTTAAACAAATACATATTCTTCCCCCACCCAACTATCAAACAAAAGCAAAAAGAGAGGAAGAGGAGTTAAGAGAGGGAGGAAAAGGCAAAAGTAAGAGGGGTGGAGGATATATTTAATATGTTAAAGATCATAAAAGTTTACTTTCTTCAAGATTGGAGAAGAAATCCCTGTTCCATCAGCAAATTCTCCAATGGGGCGTGTATCATGTCCCCAGCAACATACTAAGGGTCGGTGGCATTGCTAATGCGTAGCGATTCTCAAAAAGCAGACGCAATTTTACTCAGTTTGATTATTGTTTTTAAATTCTTTTCAGACAATGCCTTCTTGCTTCCGTGGAGACTGACCATTCCCTCCACCCTGCCCTTGGCACAAAACGTGGAACCCTTGGGTTTTACGAAATGAGCCATTTTAAGTTATAATTGCATAAGGGAGTTTGGGGGGCACAGCAGAGTGCAGCTTCATCTCAAAAGGTAATTAATTTGTGTGTTTTGTAAAGGCCACTGCTTCTCCTCCTTTGCTCTTTGTTCTCTATCGTCTGTCTTGGATCACTTGTGCTTTCTGTTTTTAATGCCTGTATTGCTGAAGTCATTTCTTCAATTCATGATCCATGAAACTGCTTCAGCAGTGAAAATGTCACCCCCAAGCCAAGGTTCAAATCAACATTTTTATGTCCCCCTCTAGGTCAGACTCCAAACTGTGAGGCAATAAAGATGTGTCAACCTTCCAAAGCAGTCAAGTTTTCTAAAAGTCTACCTAGCCATGTAGTTATGTAGTCTCCTGCTCTCTTAAACAAAGAAACTTTAAAAGCACCACAGAAGAGGCATTTTTCTTGTTAAAAATACATGTTTACTGTAGAAAATAGAGTAAACAAAAAGAAGAAAATAGAAGGCAGCTATTAATTCCACTGGTTAGAGATAACTGTTATTTCTTTGGATATATGTATTTTCAACTCTCTGTAGACTGTATATCCACACACACGTACTTTTATGAACTTTTTCACTGAGTAGATTATGATCAGTTATCTATGTTATCACCACAGCATTTTTTCTTGAAAATCTTCTGGAATGAGGAATGCTTCAGGATATTTGGTTACCACCCATTAGTCTCTTAGAGAAGTAGCAAAATTCAAAGGTTGATTATGAAGGGATTAATCATTTAATGTGTCAGTAGCAGAGAAGACACTGGAGCAAATTCAGAATTCCACGTCCCATCCACATGGGCCTAGTGTGAAGGACAGTCGTTTGCTTGAGCGGGTCTTGGTGTGTTTGGTACTGGCTGAGTCAGAACCATAGAGCTGTAAGGGGCATGAAGTTCTCTCCCGCCCAGTGTTATGCTAAAAGCAAGAATTTCTTCTGCAGTAGCCCCAACAGCAAGTGGCAGCCTCACCTACGATTGAATTCTGTAAATGACGGGATCACTCTTTCCATTCGCAATCCATTTCACTGATAGGTAGTTCTAGAGATCAGGAACTTATTGCTTATCTTGAGATAAATTCTGCTTCCCAATACCTCTATTGCATGTGTTCAATGTCTGCTTTCTGGACCACCACAGATTAGCCTTCATCCTTGTCTTCCTCAATCTTCTCTACCCTAGATTTTGTAACAGTTGACATACCAGCTGGCTTTCTCAGGATGCATTTCTTGTGGTAAGTTTCCTTCTCTATGAGTTACTCACATTGAGCATGAAATCCAAGTGTGTTCCGGTCTATACCGAAGACCATAGGACTGTGATTTCTGATGATTAAGACCTAGAATATGTACACCTTTAATAGACCATGAGCCTGAATTAGTGTTGTTATTATAGCATCAGAGTCACTCTGTTGGAGAAAGTCAATGTGATGGATATTCATTTGCTTTCCCACCACATAAATTCTCCACCTTTGTCCTTCTTGCAAAATCCTCTAGGACGCTGACCTCTACTGAATGTACCATTCGGGTTTTCCTGCTGTCTAGATTCCAGTTGAGTTTGGCCAATGGGAGGCCCCAGCAGAAATTTTGAAAGTAAGAGCAAAGAGGTATTGAATCATTTTAAAAAATAATGAGTGTGTCTGTCTACCCATGGCCTCAGCTCCTGTTGGGAAGCCATGCTGCCAGGCCCTCAGTGCCTCACCATTTCAAGCTGGTTCCCCTAACCCTAGACACAGGCTTCATTCCGCTCTTCCTAGTCAGCCTTTTGAGAGTGCAGCCATTTCCTACTGGGACCCTGAGAGATATAGGGAACATATAGACCACTAAAATGCTGAGGAATGTTTCAAATGAACTGCACTAGAACAGATCTCCTTGACTCTGAATGCGTAAAACTAATTTTTTCTAAAACTCCCAAATACAGTACTTTGAACTTTGCCCTCAGGGAGCTATTCAAGTTGGTGTCAGCCAATTACTTCAGGCTGTTGAGATCATTTGACTCTTGATTTTATTGATCATCATAGCCTCTTTTTCCAACAATTTGCCAACTGTGTGCAAGTTTTATTAATATGTGATCTCTATCTCTATCCATGGAGAGGCAGTATAGTATCATGAGGAAATATAGACTTTGGAGTAGATAGAACTAGTTTGCATGACTAGCCATGTGGCTTTAGAAACATTACTTAAACTCCATAAGCTGCAATTTCTTTATCTATACAATAGGCACAAAGCCTGAAAAATTTGGTGTGAGCTTAGCAAAAATGTCTATAAACACTTATTCCCTGCTTGACCCATGATAGGCATTTGATAAATGGAGGTTTTGTATACAGAAGGGAAATGCAAGATATCTCAAAAAGAAATAAGGAAAATAAGAATTCCATTTGAGATATATCATTTGAGAGTGAGAGGAGAGTGATTGTGTGTGTGTGTGTGTGTGTGT
>CAUYRT010073059.1:0-12241 GCA_963574885.1 Lepilemur ruficaudatus
TGCAGCCAGTTCACTGCCTAAGATTTGGGTGCATGGAGCTGTAGAGGGAGGTTAGGAAAGACCAGCTGCAGAGGTCTTTGCAAAGGGCTCGGAACTGGTCAGTGCCCGGGACAACTACCAAATGCTGCGGGAACACATTTACCATATCAGCCTTCATAGCCCAAGCCACCACCACCATTGACCCAAGTCAAATGTCTCTCTGTGTCCTTGGAAAGTCTTGCAAAGTCAGGCACATGGTATGGACTCCTCAAATATTTGATAAACAAATAAGCATGTCTTAACCCTAACATTAGCAAAGCCTAGTGTGGCTAGCAGGACGATTGTGTATTCTTGTTTGGCCAAAACACTAGAAATACCAATTTATTAAAATAAATGATACAGATAGCCTAAAGCCCAGCTATTTATTCAGACATGTCCGCAATTCTGTTAATTTTAATTTTTAAATTGTGGCCAAGACTTTTTTTTTTTTTTTGAGACAGAGTCTCACTCTGTTGCCCGTGCTAGAGTGCTGTGGTGTCAGCCTAGCTCACAGCAACCTCAAACTCCTGGGCTCAAACGATCCTCCTGCCTCAGCCTCCCAAGTAGCTGGGACTACAGGCATGCACCACCATGCCTGGCTAATTTTTTTCTATATATATTTTTAGTTGGCCAATTAATTTCTTTCTATTTTTAGTAGAGACGAGGTCTCGCTCTTGTTCAGGCTGGTTTCGAACTCCTGACCTTGAGCAATCCGCCCGCCTCGGCCTCCCAGAGTGCTAGGATTACAGGCGTGATTTCTTAAGTTTTTGAGCTATGGAAATATATTACGCTTATCTGTTCAGTGGTTCTTAAACAAGAGTATAGCAGAATCTTGAGGAAATTTATTGTTATTGTTAGAGACAGGGTCTCACTATGTTGCCCAATCTGGACTTGAACTCCTGGGCTCAAGTAATCCTCCCACCTCATCCTCCTGAGTACCTGGGACTACAGACACATGCCACCGTGCCCGGCTTTGAGGAAATAGTTTTAAATATATACATGTCCTTATTAGATTTATTAAATCAAAATCTTCAAAGGAGAGCCTAGACTTGTAGATTTTTTTTTTTTTTTTTTTGTGATTGGGTCTCACACTGTCACCTGGGCTAGAGTGTACTGGCATCATCATAACTCACAGCAACCTCAAATTCCTAGGCTCAAGCGATCCTCCTGCTTCAGCCTCCTGAGTAGCTGGGACTACAGGCGTGCGCCACCATGGCTAATTTTTCTGTTTTTTGTAGTGACAGGGTCTTGCTCTTGCTCAGGCTGGTCTCAGACTCCTGGTCTCAGGCAATCCTCCCACCTCGGCCTCCCAGAGTGCTAGGATTACAGGCATGAGCCACTGTGCCTGACCCAGACTTGAAGATTTTTTAAACTTTTCCCCAGGCCACTGTGATACCCAATTCCAGCTGAGAACAAGTGCAGTAGACAATCACTTCAGCCTCATCTCTCACCCTCATGGCCAGTTCCCTCTGTCCTTTGGGGATTTGGCCAGAAAGAGGAAAGAATAAGAGACAGAGTCATTTACTGAAAACTCCATTTAATTTTCCTGGGTAGGAGGAAAACAGGGCCTAGTGAACTACAAATGCAACATGATTTTGCTATTTATAAGCTCCTTATCTCTCACCTTCCCATCAAGATGTTCTAGATGTAAGTGGCTGTTTCTGCTAGAATAGGATAATAAGGCCGTTAATAATGTGTTCTCCCCTCTCGCTGCCCACTTCATCATGGCCTATTCACTGCCAATCTGCTTTCCTCAGACTTCTCCCAAATTGATCTCTAGGCAAGTTTACCACTCACTCTCTTTCCCAAACTGAGAATTATTATCCCCAAACTGAAGAGCACCTTGTCTAAACATGTTAACTGGAAAACACACACACACACACACACACAGATCCTCTTCTTGGTACTTTCCCCCAGTGCCCTAACTCCCAAGCCTGCATATTTTTGACAGGCCTGTTTCCCTTTTCCTTCTCTCTTTTAAGCCTCCGCCACTTAGAGAGAAATCACTTTCATGTAAATTACTTTTATCAGGAACTTGTCAACAGCAGCAAGATTTCCACTTACTGTAAAATGCTTTTGTCTGAGTTTTTAGATAAAGCCCATTTCCAGGGCAAATTTTGCTTTCCTGTGTTGTTTTACACTAATTAGAAGTAAAAGAAAGAAAATGGGATGGGAAAAGAAATTGGAAAAATATAGGTTTTACATTTAACAAATTCAGTGTTTTCACAAATGTTTACCATAAGTGCACAAAAGAAAGCTGTACCCTCTAACGCTCCTTTCAAAGTATCAGTATTTAAAGTGAAATCTTAGACAATTAAATTATCTCAAAATATTTTCATTCAGGGAATGCCTGAGTTTCCACATATGGAAAACGGACCCCTACACGTGTCAACGTTAAAACAAACGCGTGGCTATCGCCAACCCCTTGCTCCCGGTGGACATGTGGATGCGGTGCACGGGCGGCTTTCCGCCTCGAGGGACAGAAAGCCCCACTCAGTCTCACGCAGGCCACACGCGCATCCACAGCTCCGCCCGGCAGGGAGCGCCGAGGGGACTCCGGCTCCTGGATGGAAGAAGCAGTGTCCTCCTTCCTTCTGCTCTTCCCCACCTGGGGTTGTCCTCACAGGCCAGCGTCACCCCCTAGGCCCCCTGAGTCCAAGGCCTCCTGCCCACACCCCCTGATGTTTCATTGGCCGGGCCTGGTCACCTGCCCACTCCCGACCTATCACAGGCAGAGGGTGTGGTCACCCGTAGGCCAATCAGGAGCACCCGAGGTGGAGGAGGTGGAGGTGGCTCTCCTTCCCTCCTGGTGGAAGCGGCTGTGCTGAGCGGCGGGGCTGTGGATACCGTTAGGACAACGAGGGCATGGGTGCAGGGTGGGCAGCAAACCCCGCCCAGCTGATTCCGCGTTTGCCCTGTTGGCGCTGGTACACCACCCACAACCCCCGCAACAGCCGAGGCTCTTTCCTAGCCAAGGGCGGTGCCCCAGGCATTCTTCAGTACATCACCTGTTCTTCAAAGCCGGAAACTCTTGGCTCTAAGGCATGGAGCGGCCTGCGCTCATCCTCCCACCTGCCAGCTCTTGCGCCTCCCTCTCTGAATTCCTTGTTCCTCCTCCAAGAAACCCCTACCCTGCCTCAGTGCCTTTGCACCTGCTGTTCTCTTTGCCTAGATCATGCTCCTAGGCTCCACCAGATCCTTTCTCAGACATCACCTCCCCAGATGGACCATCCCTGGGCCCCCCATCGAATGCGGCCTACTTTCACCCCACCCTAAGAATCTCCTTCCCAGTGTTGCCAGAGGCTACATCGCCTTGTTCATGCGCCTGTGTTGTGCACGGTTTCTGCTGGTTTGAATGTCAGCTCCTTGAAGGCAGGGCCCTCCGCGTCCACATCCGGTTACTGCTGCATCCTCAGCTGTGTCTTCAGGTCTGCTAGGTGCAGTCTGTGGCCCTGGGAAGTTCTGCACCCACACGGAGTGAACAGGAAAGGGTGCATCTTTGTGCACCAGTGAATACAGACCAGTCCGTTGTCCACATCCATGAAATCCAAATGCTCAGAAAATTATGCTCCTTTTCTTTACCTATTTGGCAGCAAACCTGACCCAAATTGATTCAAGACCATTGTTTATCCCACTTCCTGTGAATATGTGTGCAGCTTGCTGAAGAACTAGTCACGTGTTTTAGGGGGTTGTGTGGGCTGAGTTTCCCAAAAGCGGAGCCTGAGACAGGACTTGGGGTGCAGGTGGTTTACTTGGAAGGTGATAGCAGGAAGCAGGAGGGAGGAACGGGGGGAGTGAGACAGGGATAAGGAGGAGCCAATACAAGGGCCATTATGGAGGTCATCGCAGAGGGCACTGGGGGAGGGGCTCAACTCCTTTGGGACCTCCTGAGAAGCATGTGCTGCTCCCCTGAAGGACTGGAGGCTGCTGGGCACTTACCCACCTGGCCCTGGGCCCTACCAGCTAAGGGTTACCCCCAGGGGCCTTCACTCCCCAGAATTTCCCAGCTGTAGTTGAGGTGAACGCCGCAAGTGGCCTGCAGCATGGGGCACCCCCAGACCCTGTGGAAGAGTGACACGGAACAGGAAATATGCACCAGGTTACCTTCCTAAAAGTTGAAACCAGACATCTGGCCCAAGGCTTTCAGGTTCCTAGGTAGAATTGCTGGGTTAGAGGGGGCACCCTGGGAGGAGTCTTGTATATAGTTTTAAAGTTTTACTAGACACGGCCACAGCCCTCTGAGATGGCTGACTGTCTCTTACACTCCTTCTGTGTGACCATGTCCCATCCTCACAGCCCTCCAGCATCCAATGTGCTAGCTAAGTAGTAATGGTCACCAGACACTTTATTGCATGCTCAGGACCAAGCACTCACTGTTCTAAGCACAGATTTCTCATGGGGACCCTGTGGGGTGGTACTGTTTTCTATTGTCAGTTTTTAGGTGAGGAAGCTGAGGCACAGAGGTGACTCACCTCATCCAAGTTTCCACAGCTGAGAAGTCCAGGGCAGGAGTCCATTAACAGCTGCACTAGGCTAGCTCTAATGACATGATCATCTTTTAGTTCTTACCAATCTCATGAGTGAAATATGATAGTTCATTGTCTTATTTTGCATTTCTTTATTGTCGTGTTTTTCAGTTAGGAGTAGGCACAGATACAAATATTAGTAACAGAGACACAAACCAGAAATGTGTTGCTTGCAAAAAATCTAGAGGCTGGCAGTCCAGAGCCGGCGTGCCAGCTCTACGCCATGGTGTCAGTCACCCAGTCTCCTTCTCTCGTTACTTTGCTCTGTGTGATTTCTGGTCCCAAAGTCTCCTCACAGTCCAATATGGCTGCTAGAGTCCAGCCATAACATCTTGTCTTCTAGCCGCAGGGAGAAAGAAGGGCTAAAGAAAAAGGAAACCAAGAGCACCTACCAGCTGTCTTTTAAGGAAAGTTCCTGGAATCAGCTGCTTCTCACTGGCCAGAACTTGAGCACCTGGCCTCACCTACATGGGAGGCTGGGGAATGTCTTTATTCTAGACCCCATGCCCAGCCAAAAGTCAAGGATTCTGCTCCTGTGGACCAAGGGAAGGTGGATGTTGGAGAACAGCTTGTGATCTCTGCCACGATGGAGGAAGGAGTAGCCCTGCACAGGTTTCTTGGCCATTTCTAGTTCTTTACCTAGGAGTTATCTTTCCATACTCTTCTTTCTCTATTGCACTGATGATCCTTTTCTGTTGGATTTCTAGGTACACTTCTTATGGGAAACTCACCACTTCCCAAAACAATCTGTAACAGTGCTTGGCTCTAAGCATTTGAGCCAAAATCAGCTTAGCACCCGGCTTAGCACCTGGCTCGTGTTAGGTGCCTCACAAGGCTGGCTGCTTTCTCCCAAGTCAGGGTTGGCAAATGTTGGCCTGCTCCGGAATCCCCTGGGGTGTTAGGAACTCGGAGGCCCAGGCTCGTGGAAAGACAGGGCCTGGCCCTTGTGCTTTTCCGATGTCCCCTGGGTGAGAATGCTACCCACTAGAGTTTGAGTCTGCCCTACATTGTTAACACACTCTCTTCATACTGCCATTACTTTCTCTTGGTCATGTGGAGCTGCACAAACGCGGCCAGTCTCTCCTCCATTCGGCAGCCCACAGGCATCTGAAGAGACTAGTGAGGCCTCCCCTGTGATGTCTCTTTGCCAGGCTAAAAAGTTCCATTTTCTCACCTGTCCCTTATGTGACAGGGTTTCTAAATGCTTCTAAATGGTATCACTCTCAGCAGATGGACCCCAGTGGATCAACATCCATCCTGGGATAGTCACCTGAATTGACCATGCCTCTCTAGGTGGAGTGTGGGCAGTACAGAAGAGCACAGAACCCTCACCTCCCCAGGCCTTGATCCTATGCTTCTATTAATGTGGTCCATGGCTGCATCAGCCCTGGGAGCAGCTTTGTCACTCTGAGCCCAAATCTACCATAATCTCCCGTAGGAGTTACACGCTGATGGTGTATATTTGCATGTGGCTTCAAGTAACACAAAGCCCCTACCCAGGGCCGGGCACGGTGGCTCATGCCTGTAATCCTAGCACTCTGGGAGGCCAAGGCAGGAGGATCGCTCAAGGTCAGGAGTTCAAGACCAGCCTGAGCAAGAGCGAGACCCTGTCTCTACTAAAAATAGAAAGAAATTAGCCAGACAACTAAAAATATATAGAAAAAAATTATCCAGGCATGGTGGCCCATGCCTGTAGTCCCAGCTACTTGGGAGGCTGAGGCAGGAGGATTGCTTAAGCCCAGGAGTCTGAGGTTGCTGTGAGCTAGGCTGATGCCATGACACTCTAGCCTGGGCTACAGAGTGAGACTCTGTCTCAAAACAAAAACAACAACAAAATCCTGCCCAGGCCAGTTCAAGCACAGGAGACATCACCTCAGCGAGAAGGCAGAGGCATGCGGACCCAGGCCCCCGGGCGATCCTCAGCGCCACCGTTTCTTCAAATACGACCTCTGTTCTCTTCTCACTTGGCCGTCCCGGTGCACCAGCCTGACTCGCAGAGAGGGCCCTACTGCGCTCCAAACTTCAGCGATTCCAGACATCCCCATCCCAATTAGATACAAGGGCATCCAGAGGAAGACCAACATCCCTTCCGCTGGAAACCCACCGACAGGTTTCCTGTCCTTGACTGCAACTGGGTCACTTGGCCATTTCTAAACTAATCACTAGCAAGGGGGTGGGACCCCCACGACTGGCTCAGCCCAACCCAGATCCTCCATCCCCTCCCCCGGGGCTGATGGTGTGTGTTGGGGGGGTCTTGAAGAAAACAGGGATTCTGTTAGGGAAGGGGAGGGGGAGAAACAACTTCCCATGGGAACCTCCAGCAGAGAGAACAGCGGGTGCCGAGGTCCAGAGGCATGAGTGTGTGAGGGGCCCCCCAGCCTGGCTGGAGGAGGCGGGAAGACAGCTTAACAGGCGAGGGGCGCAGCCATGTGTGTGCCCACCACGGCCTTCTGGCTGCTGTGAGGAGCGTGACCAGGGTGCAGAACCGAGGCAGAGAGGCCAATTAGGAGGTCGCTGCAGTCACCCAGGTGAAAGGTGACATGGCTTGGACCCCAGGGGGACACAGAGAGGTAAAGGCACTAGGCCGTGCTGCAGCATCGGAGGCGGAAGGCGGAGAATGGCTCAGCAAGGATGACCCACGGTGTTGGCTTGAGGCACTGAGGACTGCCACATAGGTAGGGAGCAGGAGACTTGGGGGCCACTGGATTATCTGAGTGGACACGGACCTGACAGTCGTCAACATATGGATGGTGCTTGAAGCCCTGGGACTTCGGGGAGCGTATTAAGTAAGTGAGTGGATATTTCTGTGCCCTTTTCCTTTGCGTCAGCTGTTGCAGGAACCTGAGAGGGAGGGAGGGGGACCTGGATTAAGGCCCTGCAGGGGATCGACTTCAGAAGTGTTGACGATACAATTTGCAGGACCCCATGACCTAATCAAACGCAGGTGGAGAAAGATCTCTAAGAGGATGTGATGGCGCAAGGCCCTGGTCACCGAACCTCAACACAAGGGGCTCAGCTCTGCCCTGCCGGGTTGGTCCTTGCCGGAGCCTTCACCTGGCCCCACTGGCCAGCCAGCAGCTGTCTCCCACCTCACCAGGCCACTGCCGTTGGCCCTGTCCTTTTATGCCACTTGGAGGTTCCTGCCGGGGGAAAGCTGCTCCCACTGTCCTCTGTGGGGTCTGTTTCTTTTGGGTGAAGCATATACTCGCACTGCTGCGTCTGCACTCTGTCACACACTCCTCCTTCCAGCCAGCATTCCTGAGCTGCCTCCCCGGGCCAGGCCGCTGGTGAGAGCGCTTCTCGGCTCTCAGGTCTGCAAGGCCTCGCTACAGCTCTGGGAGGCAGGCGCAGCTTGCTCCATTTCACAGAGGTGGTAGTTGAGGCTCTAGAGTTCAGATGAGCACTCCAAGTTCAGCGCCCAGCCGCCATCCTCCTTCCCTTCTTACAGTCGTCCTGACGGTCGGTCCAGCCCTTGGTTCACAGCCTGGCCTGGGATGTCTCAGCATGGATTTGTGGGTCTAGGTGCGGCCAAACCCGGGACAGGGGCATGAGATGTGGGAGTCAGGGAGTCCAGGCAGTCTGGCCCTGCCCGTGTTAATCGGCATTTGTTCATCCTCAGTTCCTGGTCCGTATACTGGGGATTAGGTTAACTACCTTTATCTCACTGGCAAAGGTCAAACAGCCTGGTGCTTACCTCATGGCACATTTGCGAGGTTTCAATGGCTAGCACTGCGTGAAGGCACAGTGCTGGCACACGGCAGGGGCTTTATCCCTAAGTGAAGTCCTCCAGGGCAAGCACCATGGACCACTCACCTCTGTCCCCCCCATGTCCCCCACCCTTAGCAGCCTTCATCAGGCCTAGCCCGGGGCAGCTCAGGGACTGACTAAGGGGAGTTGATTGGCAATGTCAACAGGCCTTGGTGGGGAGACATCCACCCTCAGGTCCCAAAGTCGGGAAGCTTCTTAGACCAGAAGGGGCTGAGAAATGGGGACCCATGGGCCAAAAGCAGGCCTACATGCATGCCTAGACCCCCCACTTCTCAGCGGCAACTGGCACTGACAGCAGCAACAGCAGAGAAGCGGAAGGGCAGGGTGCGACAGCAGCTCCTGGGTAGGAGACAAATGAGCAGGTAAGGAAGGGCCTATGCGAAGGATTGCCACGAACCCCAAATGCGACCCAGACGTTCTTCAAGAGAGCGGAGGGAAGCGTAGCCTTCCTCTGAGATTGCTGTTTGCCGGTTGGACTATGCTTTTTGGAATGGTGTTCACTGAAGAGACTGAGCCACATGAGGCCCCAGTGTCTACTAGGGTTACATTCCAGCATTTAATCCTCACCTGCAGAAGGTAAAAGGATCTTTATAAATAGCTAAGGGATGGCCACATCTAGGCCGCTCTCCAGAGACAAGGCTGTGTCTCCTTTAGTCTTGTCCACTGTAGATGCCACAGTGCGGGGGCCCCAGACGGGACACAGGACAAGACTTGTGGGTTGACCTTCAGTGTGAGAAACTAGACAGAGCAGCTGGGCTGTGGGATTCTGCTGAGCAGCAGAAGAGAGAAGAAAAAATATCTTTTTCACTTAGCTGGAAAAGGCAAAAGGAAGACACACCCCAGACGGAAACTAACTTTCTGACCACCCTTCTCCCCATCCTGCGTCCAGAGCCAGGGCCACATCTCTTCTCCCCCAGGAGACATGCGTGCCAGCCCCACCAATGCCCGGCCCCACCCAACACCTGGGACCAAGTCATACCATCTCCCCTCCCCACCCCTCCTCTTGGCCTTGTCAGTCCCTCCTCTGTGATGGGCCTCCGAGCCCACCTTGCTCCTGCCCAGACACGAAAAGGCAAAAACATTTCCTCTTCCAACATCATTTATAGAGACTTTTCTTCCAAACAGTGGGCCCATCCCGCATTATCTGACTTCTTCTCACAGGCTCCGTCACCCCTGAGCCCCAGCCCATCCCTAATATTTACAGGGCCTTGGCAAGATCATGAAGGGAAGCTCAGATACCACACGTCTAAATATTGAAAAGTTATAAATCTAGCTAGCAAGCTATTAGAACATCCTCCTGCCTTGACAAATTTACCTTCATAATGACCTACAATAGGTTTGAATTTCAAATTCACGGCCTCCTTGAATATGGTGGCCCCACTCCCTGTCCCATAGCACACCCTCGTCCCTTCTTGCCCCCAGCACCACCCTACAACATACAGGGTCTGGCATGCACACATAGACCCCCAACACACAGGCCCAAGCTCTGTCCACACCTCCCACACAGGTGGCACAGTCCACCTTGGAAGAACAGGCCTTGGTAGCAGACCTAGGGACACCTGGGCAGAAAATCCTGGGGCCTTAGGTGTTTAGAGTGTGGCTGAGAAGTGGGGAGGGTCTGGGCCTGCACATGGGCCCTGCAGACTCATCACCCTGTGGGGGGAGCTGGGAGGTAGGGGAGGGTCAGAACAGGCCTGTCTCGTGTGCATGGCAGGGCCCCTCCAGACCCTGGTCCCATCTGCCTCCTCCGCCTCCCATCTCTGGGGTCTAATCCAAATTGATGATGACACTGCAAGACCTGGTCGCCATCCTCCCAGGTCATGCTTCCCATGACCTGGAGAAGGCGTTCCCCTCCACGCCCTATTTTCTGGGCTCATTCTTCACATCTTTAAATGAAGGATTTGGAGCAGATATCTTAGAAGTAACCAGAATTTTAGCAGCAAGAATCAGAAAGCAGGATCTGAGAGAGCCATCCCAGGCCCTGAGACTATTGTAAGGCTGTTGTCCCTCAGCTCTCTGCTGGCCTACAGGTTGGGACACTCTGCGGTGCCCAACCTGGGACTCAGACCTTTGGACCCTGGCCGAGGGGATGTCTGGGAGAAGCTAAAGCAACAAGCAAAGCTGGAGAGTAAAGCCAGTTGGGTTTCATCCCAGCCCTGCTCTGGTGAGCTGTGCCAGGGCAGGCAAACTTGTGTCTCTCGTCCCGTTCCCCAAAACATAGACTACCTCCCCCTGCGTGGGGCCGCTGTGGGAACCAGACGCCGCCTAGCCTGTGCACTGGATGTGAGGCACAGCCTGCCTCCTGCAGGGCCTGGAAAGCTAAACACGACCCTGCCGAGTCCTTCTCGAAGCTGAGGGTCAGATGTGGTTCGGGCTGCGCAGATCAGATATTCTTCCAGAGGTTTGAAGGAGCCACCTGGGCAGATGGAATGCCTCTGCTTCTGCAGCCATGGTCCCTGCCCTAGGACAGGGGCGTGCAGCCCGTCGCCAGCTCCCATGGGGCACCGTGAAGCTGCTGTGACTGTGGCCCAGTTCTGCCCTGTTCCTCTGAAAGTCAGTCCTCAAAGCACACCTTCACGTCTGGTTTGACCTCCCCGATGATGCTGTCCGCCACTTGGTCTCCTCTCATGAATCCTTTCCTGCTTACTTAGCTGTAGAGAATTCTGTTCTCTGCGATAGAACCCGGATGGGAGTTCATACATTTACAGCTCTCGTGCCCGGCAAACGAGTGGCCATAAATGTTGTTTGTGAAAGTGAGTGAGGTGCGGAGCAGGTGTGTGGGTTTGTCTCTTGGACAGGTGCAGATTCTGGTAGCTGAGTGGTGGGGGAGGGGATGTTGCTGGAGGAGAAAAAGTGGAGAAAGTGGAGACAGGAAGATTGAGGACAAGGATTGAGAAGCTATAGCTGCCTGTGTCTCCACTGCTGTCACCAGTAACTCCTTCACACATGGTCTTGCTTTCTTTGGCCAGAACCATGAGGACCTAAGATGCTGTCAGACGTGCAGGTGAGAGCTATTTTAGAGGAGGCCAAGATGGGGAGATTGGGGGTGGGGGCTTCTGGTTTCCATGGGGAGGTGAGGCTGGGCAGGACAGGTGTGGCAGACTGGGCCCTGAGGAGAGAGGACAGGGACAGGCTGCGGCTCCAGGCCTAGGGAAAGAGAAGGGGCCCCAAGGCTTGAGGGGCAGCCAGACCGCACCTGGAGGCTGGGCCCTGGGGGTCAGGCCATGACACCCTGCAGGCAGGAGTGATGAGGAAGGCAGAAACGCACCCCCTTCCTGAGAGTTGGGGGCCTGAGGAACGAGACACAGCTGAGCTCCGGAAGAGCAAGGCCAGAGAGCAGGCCCAGGGGGACTCACAGGTGTAAGGATGGGAACGCAGTGAGGGTGGGGACTGGAACCTTCACCTTGGGGTAACATCCACCACCTGATCTCTGCAGGTGAAAGGCATCATGAAGGTGGTGTATGAGGCCAGCCCAGCCCATTACCCAGGGAGACCCCAGATGCAGAGGCCAGAAGCCGCGGGTGGGGCCTGTTCTCCAGAAGCCTTGGGTAGAGTGGGCACGAGTCCGACTTGGAACTGGATTCCCCAGCCTGGGAAGAACTGGAAGAACTCCGGAGCTAGCAGGAAATCCCCCAAGAGCTCCTGGGCCAGACTCAGGACCGCAGGGGCTCAAGAGGGAGGACGGGGCCACTGCTGGAACAACCACAGAGCAGAGCCAGGGGGAGACGGTGGCCAGGCTGCAGCCCCCTGGGGACAGCTGCACCCAGCCTGGGTGAGGGCACTGGGAAGGGGCAGGAGGCCAGCTGGGGCTCGGGCAGGAGAAGGGTGAGGTCCCCAGCCCTGGGCCATCCCAGACGCTCAGTCCGCACAGTCCAACCAACTCCGATGGAGGCAGGCAGGGAGCAGGACAGCCCTGCAGGCCACCAGGG
>CAUYRT010073060.1:0-15226 GCA_963574885.1 Lepilemur ruficaudatus
TTTATGTGAAAATAAAGTCTTTTTATTACTACATTATATTCTGTTCCTAATTTTTAAAATACTTTTTATTTCTGATCAAAGGGAGCACTATGTATGTACTCTATGGACTACTTTGACAGAGTAGGTTTTTGAATGTAACAAGATAAGTCAACTTGAGTGGTAATATATTTTGGGGAATCAGCTCACTACAAATTGTGACTGTAAACATTGTACTGTGAATGCTTTGTAGTTCTCCCCCAATTAAAAAAAAAAGACTATATTTTCATATAAAAACAACAGATAAAAGAGATTTTTGTCCCTGCACTAACTGCATTTTTGTTGTCTAAATTTACTCAAAATTAAATATAGAATTTAACACATTAACCGTTATAACATTTTGTAGACAATCTAATTTTAGATGGTTTCTTTGTTACAAATACATCAGTGAAAAATCAAATTGAGAGATAAATTAATGTATTCTGTTATAGAATACTCTAATTATTCAGTCCTTTCTTCTTTCCTATGATTTCTAAAGAGCTGATTCATTGAGTCCCTAAAATTTTACTCTTCCAGTAATTTTCGTATCTTGCATATAAGAAATATTCATTGATCAGCCTTTGGCCTCCTTCATATCATGATTCAGACCAGTGGGACCAGAACCAGAAAAATCCAGTGGGCTGAATAATGAAAGACCAAAGGCACATATTCTACGTCCACAGATGAGAATTGATTCATTCATTCTTCCTGCCAGGGCCAGGACCAAGGCCAGTGCTCACGTTAGGGCTGATATAGATGCTCATGTGGTCCTCACTGATGCTCAGATCTGTGGACACTCTACCGGTTGTATGCCACTGGCATTTCTAGCTTGCGATTGGAGAGTCTTGATCTTTCCCTACGTGAAACTAAAATAAACAGAAACAATTAAAGGCTAGTAATGAAATGTATCTAAATTTTTTAAACTTAAGACCTACAAAAAGGTTTTGTGATGTAGTATCTGCTACACTGTATTAAGTACTATTTAATTTTTTAATTTTGATATAATTTTAGATTTTTAGTAAAGTTACAGGAAGAATAGAGAATTTCCATATCCATGTATATATTAAATAAAGGTTTTAAACTGTATAGCAAAGGGGACCCATTGCATTGATTCTGGAGGCAGAAGTTTTACTTTTGAAAACCTCAGCGATGGTACCTTTCCAGCAGCTAATTGCTGATTTTACTGAGTATAAAACATTGGTGGGAGAAAGAAGGGAGAGGGTCCAATTTGTTAAATGATACCAAATTACAACTAGACAGGAGGCATAAATTCTAGTGTTGTATACCTCTGCAGGATGACTACAGTTTAATAGTGATATATAGTTTCAAATATCTAGAAGTTTAAGTTTCCAGCACAAGATAATGATAAATGTTTGTGATGATGGATATACTACTATTAATAGTTACTCTAATCTGATCACTATATATGTATTAAAAAATCACTATGTACCCCATGAATGTGTACAATTGTTGTCAATTAAAAAGCTATAATTTAAAAAAAATCTAGAAAAAAACCCCAAAAGGTTTTGTGAAAATATTAACAAATTCTAATGGAATAGTATCATCATCAGACATATTGTAATGCTTTTAAAGCTTTTAAAATTATACTTTTAAGATAATAAGAATTGGAAACAAACATATGTATCTTAGGAAATTAGCATGAAGTCTAAATAATTATATATTCTACATGGCAAAAATAATTATAAATCCCATCAATAATGATACATCAATTAAATCTTATATCACTATTCTTGATTAATTTTCTCAGTTTTGATTAAGAGTTTTACTAAAATTTTTCTAATACCCTTAAGAACTTTATTGTGCAAAACCTGAAGTCTCCACCTAAAGTATAAATGTAGTATTGAGGTATGTGAGGCATGACATTTTAAAATATTTTATTTTTCACTTTCTTAGAATATGTGTTTCAAAGAAAATAACCACAAATCAAAGTTTTATCATGTACATTTTGTTGTTTTTGCACTAACTTTCAATATACAAATTTGAGTTAAGTCTTAGATTTGTACGTTGAAATATAAAAATATTGTGAGATTAATTAAATATAAAAATATTGTGAGATTGAATTAAAAATTTTCTGAGAAAGGATAAGCTGTTGACTGGACAATATTGAGGGATACACAATAGAATATACTTATTGACAAATTGCGATCATTCAGGAAATTAAGTTTTTTTGAAACTCTTTTCAAATTTATGTTGACTTGATTATAAGTGATATTTTTTTTCTCTGTCTGAATTTCTTCAATTCCTGGGGAATTCTTTGACCACTTATGATAACTTTGGACCAATTTCCTTTTATTCTTTTAATTTTATATCTGAAGATCTGTAGTATTTATTAGAACCTGGCTACAAAACCAGGTAGGACTCTCATCTCATGTATGATGAACCACTTGAAGCTCTGACTCAGGTGGGGCAAAGGCAGTACCCCCAGAGTACAAATGTTTAGGCTACACATACTGCCTTTGCCCTGCCTGAGTCAGAGCTACAAGTGTGTCCATCCCCCAGATGGTGTGCACCGCACCCATTAGGTGTGAATATACCCGTAGCCTTTGGATAACTTTACTTATATGGTATTTTACTATGTTAATAAGTTAACTTGTTCTTTATTTATTTATATAAACTTAAAGAATATATATGTTCTAAATCTCTCTATTATTACTTCTTAAATGATATAACTTTATCTGCCATTAGATCATATGTATACATTATAGTAAGCAGGGCCACTCCCATTTAACATAAGAAGAAATTTAGGCAAATGGGATTTACTGGGTGAAGTCTAGGAAATATATAAGAAGAGAAGTTGGGTTTGTGATATAAGGTCTCTAACTCCTTATAGCTATGAGGCATAGTGCCTTAATATACCAATTATTCATAAAGAACTTGTGGAGTAGTTATGTTGCATAGAACTCTGTTAGGTAGCATCTATCTTCAAGCAAATATTTGGTTAAGTGATAATATTTGTATACATGGGAAGTTAGCTATAAGCATAGTATGGGCTAAATAGAATGAGACATGCCAAGAGGAGTTCTAAGGAAACAGAGCAATAGACAGTAGAGAAATGATTATACTGTGGGCTACCCTGATTAGTGACAGCACCACAGGAGAATTGAACTTGACCTGAAATGGTAAAATTTGTGTAGGTGGAAAAGGAGCAGGAGAACATTTACATAGAATAAAAATATACTTGTGGAGATGGCAGCAAAAAGAATAAGCTGAAGATTTTGTTAGTCAATCAGACTCCCTGAAACGGAAGAAAATGTGGGAGTTAATCTTGAAAAATAAGGTTGAAAAAGAATTGTACAGTCTTGCTAGGCTGAAGATTTTGTACTTTATTATCTATGCTCAAGGACAAAGTATTATTTTAGTTATATTAATACTACAGAAAGAGTATGCAGAATAAATTGGAATGGAGAAAAATGATCTAGTTCACTAACTATAAAAACAAAAATTGATTGTAATTGTAAATGGTGAGTATAATTTCCATAATTTTTTTCCTCCTAAAGATTTTTTCATTAATAATGTTATATGAATGGTCCTTCATTGCCTTAGAAACTTCTTATGACTTTTATAAACACCATCATACTTATGATTGTGTTTTGGGCATGCCATGGTTTAAATAATTGGTTCTATGTTCATAACCATTTTTTTACTTACTGTTTTTCTATATATGTTTGTATTTTAAAACATAGATTTCATACTTCTCTCATAATCAATGTTAATTATTGAATTCTACTATAGGTTATTTTTAACATATATAAGCAGATACATATTAGGTCATTAAGTATGAAATGTCCGATTTTTTTAAGTGCTAAGTTTGACAGTTGGTATCTCTGACATTTTCACTTTGACACTTCTTATTTTATTTTATTGTGAAGGTATATCCTCATTATTTCAAATGCTTGGTTTTTGGCTTGTGATTATATTTCAAATTTTTTTTAGAGCAACTTTTGTGAAACTGTGGGTAAGGCAAAAATTCACGTTATTTTTGAATATGAGTTCCATCGTAGAACCAATGCTGCACAGACAGCTTGAAATATCAGTGAAGTGTTTGGGAAGGAGGTGGCTAATGAACGTATAGTACGTAGATGGTTCCAGAAGTTATATTCTGGTGATTTTAATCTTGAAATTGAGCCACATGAACGACCTGAGACCAAGGTAGATAATGATGAGCTGAAAGCTGTAGTGGAAGCGAATCCATCTCACCTTATGCGTGAATTAGCAGCAAGGTTTGATGTTACTATTCCAACAACATTGGACCATTTGAAACAAGTTAGCAAGATAAATAAGCTGGATAGATGGATTCCTCGTGATTTAAACTACTGTCAAAAGAGAAATTGTCTCAAAGCTTGCCTTTCTTTGCTGTCATGACTTAAAGTTGTACCATTTCTACACTGTATTGTTATGAGTGATGAAAAATGGATTCTTTCTAACAATTGCAAGTGTTCAGCACAATGTAAAGATGACGTGCCAAAACACAGTCCAAAACCAAATATTCATCAGAAAAAGCTAATGGTGTCTGCTTGGCAGTCCAGTGCTGGTATTATCAACCAATGCTTCATGAAACCTGGTCAATTACAGCTGATGTCTACTGCAATCAATTGGATGATATGATGAGGATGCTTGCCATTAAGTAGCTGAAATTGGTCAGTAGAGATGGGCCAATCCTCTTGCAAGACAATACTTGACCACTTGTCACACAAACAATGTTGCTCAAACTACGGTAGCTGGACTTGGAAATTCTCTGTCAGCCACCATATTCACCAGACCTTGCACCAACTGATTACCACTTTTTCCAAGCTTTGGGCCACTTCTTGCAAGGAAAAATATTCAATTTTCAACAATCTGTGGAAAATGCCTTTTGCAATTTCATCACCACCGACTCTCCAGGCTTCTTTGCTGCTGGCATAAACAAACTACCATTAAGATAGCAAAACTGTGTTGGTAGTTTAGGTGCATATTTTGATTAATTATACTGGGTCTTGTTTGAGATATAATAAACTACACTTTTGATTCAAAGTCAGACATTTCATTTTTAATGACCTAAATAACAGTAGCAAAACTCTTACTAGGGCTATTCAGTTTGTACATTGATAGGATGTAAAAAAAAACAAAAAAAAAATCTGTGACTAGAAGAAATGAATAAAGGATCTTCATTCATTTAACAAATATTTATTGAACACATACTATGTGTCAAGTACTGTTATAAGTACTGGGGATACATCAACAAAAAATGACGATGCCTGTCCTAGTGTAGTTTAGATTCTAAGAGAGGGAAAACTAATAATAAATAATAAGCATAGGCCAGGCGCGGTGGCTCACGCCTGTAATCCTAGCACTCTGGGAGGCTGAGGCGGGCGGATGGCTCAAGTTCAGGAGTTCGAAACCAGCCTGAGCAAGAGTGAGATCCTGTCTCTACTATAAATAGAAAGAAATTAATTGGACAACTAAAAATATATAGAAAAAATTAGCTGGTCATGGTGGCGCATGTCTGTAGTCCAAGCTACTTGGGAGGCTGAGGCAGGAGGATTGCTTGAGCCCAGGAGTTTGAGGTTGCTGTGAGCTAGGCTGACGCCATGGCACTCACTCTAGCCCGGGCAGCAGAGTGAGACTCTGTCTCAAAGAAAAAAAAAAAAACAACAAAATGTAGGTCACACTCAAACAACATGTCCATCTGAGTCATCTGTGTGCCACCGGGACCCAGGCTAATAGAGGCTCATCTTTACATATGCTCACACATTTATTTGCAAGAGGCAGGGAAAGCAGAAGGAGCAGAGCAGACAGCATGCCATTTCTTAACTCTTACACTAGGAAGTTGCACAATTCCATCCTTTCATTTTGTTGGCCAGATCAAATCTCATGGCCTAATTTGATGGCTACGGAGCTGGGAAATGTAGTCCACTCCTAGATAGTTGCAACAAATATGTGAGAATAAGAATATATGACTGGACATGGTCGCTCATTTCTGTAATCCTAGAGCTTTGGGAGGCTGACGGGGGAGGATTGCTTGAGGAGTTCAAGACCAGCCTGAACAACATAATAAAACTTTGTCTTTACAAAAAAAAATTAGTGAGGCATAGTGTCATACACTTGTAGTCCCAGCTACTTGGGAGGATGAGGTGGGAGGATTGCTTGAGCCCAGGAATTTGAGGTGGCAGTGAGCTCTGATGATGTTACTGCACTCCAGCCTGGGCAACAGAGTGAGATCTGAAAAAGAAATAAAGAAAATGAATATAGCTTACAGGAGCCTACAATACTTTTTAAATAACTAAATATAGAATATAATGAATGTATAGCATTTTGAAAAGTATCTGTCTCAAATTAATGGTAGTTATTTTTCAACTGTTTTGTCATTTTAAAAGAATTGATATGTTGCTCAATACTGACTGATCAATCAAAATGATTTGAATTGTTGCTTTTATTTTCATTGTGGAAAAGACTCACATAACATAAAATTTACTCTCCCAACAATTTCCAAGTATACAGAACAATTTTGTCAATTGCATGCACATTTTTGTGCAACAGATCCCTAGAAGCTCTCCCCTTCCCCATCCTGCGTAACTGAACCTTTACACACAGAGAACAACTCACTACCTCAACTTCCTACCAGCTCCTGGCAACCAGCATCCTGCTTTCTGTTTCTATGAGTTCCGCCACTCTAGATACCTCAGGTAAATGGAGTCATGAAATAGACAATCACTGAATTGGTGTTTGCTTGTTGATGACATTTCAACCACATAGTTAACTTATGAAATTCAACCTTTTATCTCAGAAAGAAAATCAAGAGCTTTTCACCACTCAATCTTTAGGAATCAAGTTCTAAGTAATCAACTCAGTAAATTAATTAAAAGATTAAAAGGGCTCTTCAAAATAGTTTCCACCCATCCTCCTAAAAATACGCTCCTGAAGTTTGAAATTTATTTGCTATTTAGACTCCAGCATTTGTAAAAATATGTAATGCCCAATGTTAAGTGAAAGGAAACAAGGTAAATTCAGGTCATGTCAATAGGTGAGGCCTGAATAGAAAACCTCTGTGGAAAACTACCAAGAGGGCTAACTGGTGCTCTTGGTGGTACTAAATGTTTATTACTGCTCAGTCATACTACCTGGGCTTTCTTTCCTCAAATGGTAGCTTTCTTCTTTGTCATACACTGACTTTTTGTTTCTATTTACTTGCATGAGCAATTTTGTTGGCAGGAGCAATTTAACTCTCTGCTCTGTCTATAGCTCCTCAATAGAACACCTGTAAGTAACTGTATATTACAACAAAAATGAACCAACCATCCTTTGGCTCCATTTTTTTGGTTGTTCACAGATTAGCTCAACTGGCACAGAGCTCTTGGCCTGCTTTTAGAAAAATCAGCCTGAGTTTCAAAGGTGAAAAAAATGTTTCCCCTGTTTATGAAAAAAGAAACGGAGAAACAAAGGTATCTCAACATGTTGGTATTCAGATTAAGTGAAGTGAGAGCTGCTGATCCACTGACGCTAATTAAAATCAATATTCCAAACAACGAAAGGCCAAGATCTCCTGGGAATATGAGATGGCTGCCAAATGTAATTACTGTATTGACACTCAGGAAGAAGCCGGCATTTATCCTAGAAAACATAGGGGAAAGACAACCGGCCTTGAATTCAGTAAAACCTGGCAAATGTTTTTTCTCAGAAAATTGACTTCACAAAGTCAGTTCTGACTAGAAGTAGAAATAATCAATTTTAACTTTATTCTAATTAGTTTTAACCCACGTTTAAGTGGAGAAAAAGGACAAATAAACATGCCAGAAAATCCCGAGGAATCCCCGTCTTAGTTTTCCTGCATCACTTAGAAACACACGTAGAGTTTATTTGATTTTGAAAATAAATTTCAGAGAGGTTAAACCAGTTGTTCCACCTCATACAGTAAATCAATTATTAGATAATCTAGGAATTTAAATTGTGATTTGCACCATTTGTGAACTACGCAATGACTCTAAGCTCCTCCCAAGAGTACAGCATTGTTTGTAAGAGACCCTTTTAGCCAAACTGGGTCATCCAATGAGGCTTCACTATAATGGTCTTTAGTTACTCATTCAGCTGGGGGTGCCTTCTAATTTTTTTTTTCAGTTTGTCTTAAAACACTGAAATCTTAAAACTTACACTCTGAAATCAGAAATAAAAACTTCTAACATTTTCTTGACATAATCCTCATTAATAGAAGTAATATTATGAATGAAGTTTCCAATATTTTCCAGAACAAATGTCCTTTGTGGTAACGGTCTCTTAATAATTGCTCTGTGAACATCTAAACAGTACAATTACAGTTCTTAAAATGACCAGCAGTCATTACTCAAAAGCGTCCTTGCCACACAATTACTGGGTCATGTGCTTCTCTTATGCTTCTGGGCTACTCTGGCATGAGTCAATTTTTGTTTGGGAAAAAATAGATGCTATTTGTGTCAGCAACAACAACAACAAAAAATCACCATCTTTTATGGTAACCTAAAAAATGAAAACTTGCCTACTCTTTATGAAATCAAGCTTGCAGAAAGTATGCATTAGGAATATTGTATTTCTATTATGTGACCAAACATTGATTGATTATGTGCCATGTTTAACATTTTTGTAGGGATTATCTCATAATTTAATTTTGACATCATTCCTTTGAGGTGAAAACTACATTTAACTCTCTTTTACAGAGGAAAACACTGGAAAAACTGTTTAACAACCATTCCTGTGTCACCCAAAGTCACACAGTGAGGATATGAGATATGAAAATAATTCTTAGAAGAGACAATGAAAGTCCCAGGCATAGTGGTGAGGAGAGGAGGAAGCTGATTACATGAGAGGCAGAAGGAACTGAAGGGACAATTGGAAAATCCCTTGATTAATATACCTGGCAAGGCACAAAAGAATTGAAGGAACAATTTCTAAACTTTCATGAAGCCAGTCTCTCTGCTCATCAAAAGTCATGCTCTACCTTAAAGCTTCTCAATGTGGTTTTAAATTTCTTTTTGGGGTTCAAAGGCATTGCATTAGGTTTGGGGCTGATATATCCAGCCAATCTCTCCAAATCTCCAACTAGACCCCAAGGTCATGTGGTGCATGGGTCCACAGGCTTCTGTGTCTCATCTCCACCAAAGAAGAACCAAATGGAGGAGGTTGCCCTAGAAAAGAGCATCTAACTCCCAATGGAAGCTTAAGGGATGAGTGAAGGGAGCAGAAATGTACACAGGTAGATTTGGGGGTTACCAAGTTGGAGACCAGTCATCTCCCACTTGCACCGTGTGATCAACATAGGCTCTTTCCAAAGTTAAATTCTCTTTGTTTGATAAAGAGGGAAATCAAACAATGATCTACAGTTTTTTGATTTGTGTCTTACTTTAAATCCTAAGCTGAATGTGTACTAGATCCCAATAAGCTACAATTTTGTATTGCTTTCCCCAAACTAGAAATCACAACAGATATGTTGTCTTTTGTTCTTTGCTGGTGTTGTCAGACTGAGTCTTTGCGCTATTGTTAGGCTTCATGATCACTACACTCTCCACATTTGGTGACAAAGCTCCAGGCTGCCTGTGTCCAAACCAAACAATAGCCAGGGAAGAACAAAAGATCATTCATGAGACAGTGTCAGAGCTCCTGCAGAATATAGAAACCACTTTTTTTTCCTTTTAAATGGGAATGAAACACACAGGATAGATTATTCTCATTGTTTATGCTGTCACAAGGACAGATAGTGACATTTGCAGCTCATAATTCTTTCCTGCATTCCTGCTGATAAATATCCACTCAGACTATTCAGAGGAGAAGAGGTAGGAAGATTTTACTTGAACATGAACGTTTATAGAGAGGGTCGACGGATTCTCACTGGATCTTGAAACTAGTGCCATTTAAAACACATCCTTTCCAAGCTTCCTCTTAATATTTAATATTAAGTTAATAAACTAATAACAAAGTGGACACATTAGTTAATTAAATTAATACTTAACATTGAAAGAGGCCTTTAAATAATATTAATAACAATAGTAATGCTTTTTAATAATATAGAAAAGAGAGATTTTATATAGAACTTTATAGGCAACAGGCCCACTTTGATGTAATGGGTGAATAGTTTAAATTCCCTTCCTTTTTCTGTTAGACCTGGTGATTGGATTCTGGTAACAGCCATGCAGGCATGAAGGAAAGTATCTCATAGAAATCTTCAATGTTCTGGTATGAAGACAGATCTGTCTGCCTCAAAATGCAATTGATCGATTTCACTCCTCTAATTTACTACCATTTCTCAAATTGCCACCTCTGCAAACTAAACGACCCCCAAAAAATACTTTATCCATTAATTCATTTATAGAACACATACGAGCATCAACTATGTGCCAGGTACTATGCAAGGGGCTGGAGAACAAAGATGAATAATAAATCATTCTCTCTAGCCTCAAGGAGATCACAGATTATTTCTGTAGGATCAGTGATGGACATAATCACAGTAGTAGCTAACATGCTTTGAGAGATTATGTGCCAGGCAGGTTTCTAAGAACTTTACATGTATAAGCTCTTTTAATATAAAACAATATTCTTTTGGAGATAGACACAGTATTCCTATTTCACAAGCACAGAAACCAAGGCACAGAGAGATTAAGTGACCTAATCCTAAAACTACACCGGTCGGTAAGGGGTAGAGGTGGAATTCAAATGCAGGCAATTTGACCTGGAACTCATGTACTCAAGATCTATGCAGTGACAAAATGGTGCTATGGGAACCATAGAGAGAGAGCCTCAACTGAGCTGAGGATGGAGGCAGGTCAGGGCAGACTTTCAGAATGAAACAAAACTGAGCCTGAGCCTTAGAGAGTGAGTAGGAGTTAGCCAGCAAAGCGAAGAAGACAAGGTGAAAACATTGTAAAGATGGCAGCAGAAGTCAAGCTGAGGCATGTGTGTGACATGCCTCACCGAGAAGGGTCATTTGCACGGCTGGTGGTGGGGGCTGGGGTCTCAGGGAATCTGACGTGAAGAGGGAAGCAGGCGGTGGTTAGCAGCGAGGCTAGAGCAAGTTGGTGGGGCCCCAGTTGGATGGCCCTTGAGGCTTCCTTAGGGAATTCGGATCTTATCCTATTTCTGACACTCACCTATGTGTTTTTTTTAAATTTTGTTTTCTTTTATTGTTTACATTTATTTGAACTACAATTCATGAGCTGAGTAAATGCTAAGTCAGTTTTCTAGAGCCCTCAGTTTCCTTGTGTAAAATTTATGAAGTTCGAGTTAGATGACCTCTTAGATCCCTTCTAGTGTCAAGAGTTATATCTATCAAATCTTTTTAGTCTCTTATTTATGTGATTGTTCTTTCTAAAGCTGAACTTTACCAAATTAATATATCTCTGCCTCAGCTCAATATAGAAGCAAAGTCCAGTGAAACCCTAGGAAATCACAGTTTAAAGGAGTAATGCTTCCCTTTCCTCATGACAATGCAGAAGACGGCCATGAAGTTAAGGAATGACCCAGCAGGCGTAGAATTACACTTTGTACAAGGTGTACATAGGGCTGAGTACAAATCATACATTGGCGAGGCATGGTTCTCATAAAACATTATTACTGCAGCGTATCTAATCCTTTGTTCTTTGGCTTTCCTGATGGCAATGAACTCCGATTCAGACATGCAGCTTTGAATTTTCATCTCTTCTCCCAGTTGCTTCATTTCCATTTCTTGTTCTGCCAAAATCATGTTATCTTGCATCCCAGTCAACTCCATCCATCCAGTGTCTTGTTCTCATCTGTGACCTTCCACTGTTTGGGGCCCCTGGCTGTGGAATTCACACCTTTAATCTGCCCTGTGCACAACTATCTTTTCTCTCTCGTTTCAGGCAATAAGCTTTGCTTCCCACCTCTCTATAAGTGTAGCTTAGCTTTTTTTTTTTTTTTTTACATTCCTTGATATACTTGGAATGAATTTTCCTTTTGCCTTAAATTTCTTGAAGACTACTTGTTTGCAAAAACTTCTCAGTTATTTTTAAGATTTTGGTTACAACATAGGAAGAAGGAACTGGCAAGACTCACGAGGTATATATAAGGATAGATTTTGTTTTTCCTCTTCTTTCTTTCTATTGGTTCCTCTCCCATTCACTCCCCTGTTCTTCTTTCCTCCCCACCCAGAAAGGATGTAAAACAGTTTTAAGAAGACACACAATATAACTAGATTTGATCAGATTAAAATTTTGTGGTTGGGAAATCAAGTCAGAGGGGAAATAAGAGAGGAATTGAGGAATGAGGCTGCTTTCAGACAAATGATGTGAAGTCCTTGCTCCATGTTTGCAAGCAACAAGCCACAAACTTGGCTGCAGCCAATTTAGCAGCTAATAGGTAAAGGACAGTCTGATTCACTGTATCGAAAAGGTAGTAATGAAGCAGCATCATGGTAAAGAGCAATTTTTCTTGGGGAAAATTAAGAAATTTCTCCCACGAATCCTCCTAACAAAGACCCTCTGTGTGCAGCATTCCCCTCTACATCCTTACAAAAAGCCACACATATGAGACTTTTTACAGGTCTGTACTTTGGGGTTTATATCATGCTACAGCCAATTCCGTAAAAGTAACATAGGGGGCCATGACATGCTGTGGTCCTGATGCCCAGCTCTCTGCTGGGCTGGTTAACGCAGGGATAGGTTTTAGACTCTAAAGAGCAGCAGTGTGTATTCTATGGTTCATTAGTCATAAGAGATGACCTGGAATGTAAAAAAGCATCCATGGCCTAATTAATTTGGATATGAAAATTCTCTTTAAAGATTCAAAATGCACATTAGTGTATAAGGACTGTGAAAAGTCCTGCAGTAAAGAAATGTTCTTACCTTTCCAAACGTATTTAAACATAGAACTGGTTTCTGTTACTGTATTGCTGTTGTCTCCCAGTTCATTACTTGGGCCAGTTCACTATGGTTGAGTGTAGCCAGCTCCATGAATCCCTATATATTTTTGTAATCCTCTCCCTTAATTAACTATTTGACCCTTTGAGTTGTTTCCCAGAAATGATGGATTCGAGCTCCTGTCCTCTAGCAATCCTCCCGCCTCAGCCTCCCAAGGTGCTGGGGTTACAGGTGTGAGCCACCACACTCAGCCTGAAATGATGGATTTTCTACAAGAGAAAGGAGTTGAAATTCTGAAGCCCCAGGGCAGATTTTCTGAGGTACAAGATTCACCATCTCCCACAACCTGCCCCCAAGGCAAGTAACCCCTTGTAAGATACACCACGATCTGCTCCAAGGCATGTAGCCCCTTCTTTAAAAGCCCATGATATCCCTTAGTTGGAGAGACGGATTTGAGGCAGCTTCTCCCCTTCTCCTGGCAAGAAATCTGTCCTATTAAAAATTCCTTTCTTCCTTGGCAATCCTTGTTGTCTGAATAATTGGATCTTTGTGCAAGGAGCACAAAGGGTCTAGATGGAAACCTCCTTGCAATTTTGACAAGATGAGGAACAGATGAGTAGTTAATGAAATTAATTGGGTTCATCAAACACAACTGTGTTAGAAATTATACCAGCTTTTAGATTGTTATAAAATCATTATGGATATTAAGTGAAATGGAATTAAATCTCACAAAAGATTTCAATAACATTTTACTTTATGTCAAACTTTGGAATATAAGAAAATGTCCATTTTGATATTTAAAAAATGACTGCTTAGGCCAGGCCCAGTGGCTCATGCCTGTAAACCCAGTTTTTTGGGAGGCTGAGGCGGGTGATCTCTTGAGGTGAAGTTTGAAACCAGCCTTGGCAATGTAGTGAGATCCTGTCTCTACAAAAAATTTTTAAAAATTAACCAGGGGTGGTGGTGCACGCCTATAGTCCTAGCTACACGGGAGGCTGAGGCAGGAGGATTACTTGAGCCCAGAAATTGGAGGCTGCAGTGAGCCATGATTGTGCCACTGCACTCCAGCCTGGGTGACAGAGTGAGACCCTGTCTAAAAAAATAAAAAATTAAAAAATTAAATAAAAAATATTTTAAAAGACTACTTAAAATACTACTGATATCAATTTAACATACTTTCACTTGTTTTCAAATATACCGAACATAATTGACAAAGAAACCTTTCAACTGCTGAAGGTTGAGGTCTTTCTGAGCAGAGTGTTTCTTCTTTTTTTTTTAAAGTGAAACTAGTTAATCATTTTTAATATGGTAGAGCTGTACCATGATTAAGTTTATAAAACAAATATTTCTTAGATAAGCATCAAAAAACTCTGCCAGGGAGCTTTGTTTATTTAATCTCTAGGTGGAAATGAATAATTAACAACAAATTCTATCTTCGTTTCTAACCTTTATCAGTGTAAAGAGACAGGATAGTAATGAAAAAATATTTAAAGAAACACTGTTGCAAATTTTCTGCTTCTATTATTAGATGTGCAAAATTGTCCCCAAAACTATTTTTTCCCCAAGCAAACAAACAAACAAGCACCAATGAATGAATTGTGTATGAGTCAGAAGTTTTCTCTGAAATATTTTCCAAGCAGCACCTTTGCAGCAGTTATTTCTTTTGCATTCTCAGTCCTTTTCTTCCCTTTAGTTATACCAACATGCTATTTTGGGATCACTATTTATCTGAGGTATAATGAAGATTCTAGGTTATCTTCATTTTTAGAATCCACATAACAATTAAATTCTCTTGCTGAGAAAATTACTAGGCAGAAAGAAGAAATCCTCCTTAATTACATTAGACTTTGCTGGATTAGGAAGAGTTTTGCACATGGGACATTTTTAAAGAATTATAAACTACCATTTGAAACTTATAGTGAGAGAGATGTTTCCCTTTTGAAAGCTACAGACAGTATAAAATATTACAACTAGAAGGGGTCCTACCCCATCATTTTATAGACACAGATACTGACAAAAAGGCTGGAAATAGATTTCCCATGATCAAACACCAGTTAGTGTCAAAAATGAAAATAAAACCTGAACTTTTTTTTAAGGTGAAAAGAAAATTTATAATTTTTTTTTAATTAATTAATTTTTTTTTTTTTTTTGAGACACAGTCTTGCTGTGTTGCCTGCCTAGAGTGTCGTGGCATCAGCCTGGCTCACAGCAACCTCAAACTCCTGGGCTCAAGTGATCCTTCTGCGTCAGCCTCCCGAGTAGGTGGGACTACAGGCATGCGCCACCATGCCCAGCTACATTTTTCTATATACTTTTAGTTGTCCAGCTAATTTCTTTCTATTTATAGTAGAGACGGGGTCTTGCTCTTGCTCAGG
>CAUYRT010073061.1:0-18696 GCA_963574885.1 Lepilemur ruficaudatus
AGCGGGTTCGGCGTCGGCGCGCTCCGGCCCCCGGCCCCGGCTGCTCGACGACATTGGGGGCGTCGGCAACGCTGAGGGCTCACAGGTGTCCCGGGAGCCATCTCTCCCTTCTCGGCAGCTCCCGGCCGGTCGGCGGCCATCGGCAGCGGGGGGGCCGGGCGGCGCGGGACGCGGAACACTCAGAACGCCGGGGTCCACGGCCCCCCGAGGGCGCTCGGCCCCTTCCTCCGGCGGAGGCCGGGACTGCGGGGAGTGGAGATGGGGGGCGCCGGGGGCGAGGCCCTCCCACGGGCTGCGGCGCGGCCCTTCCAGGGGGAGGTCCTGCTCTGGGGGGCTCAGTCCCTCAGCACCCCCAGGCCAACGGGGGCTCCTTGGGCGCAGGGTGCTTGGCTTTCTGCCCGGGCCCCACTCAGTCCCGGGTCCGAGTCCCAGCTCCCCTCCCCCCACACCGCCCGCCTCTCCCCAGCGCTCCCGGCCCTTTAACTGGCCCCTTCCCGGCCCCCACTGCCCAGGGCTCCAGGACCAGGCCTGGGCCCCCCACCGTTTCCGGGGTTCAAGCCCCGCCTACCGCCGGTTCCCGGGGAGGGGGGGTCGCTGTAACCTGCCCCCCTCCCCTGGGCCCGCCCCTGTACTGCGGCCCCCTGCCCTACGGCTACAGAGCAAGCAGAGGGGGGTGAAGGAAGCAGATCCGGCCCCGCCCCCCAGCCCGCGCGCACCCCCTGCCTCTTCCCCCTCCCCCCCGCGCGCGACCCTCGGGAGATAGGGATTTAAATAAAATATGAATAAATCCCCCTCCTCTAGCGGGAGGTTGGAAGGAAAGGATGGAGGGGGACAGGGAAGGGGGCAGGGGGCAGTTGCGGTGTCTCAGCCCCCCTGGTCCCCCGGCCCCGCGCTGCCTCGGCCCGGGGCCCTGGCTGCCTCTCTCATCCCTCCGATACACCATAAAATTCTGAGACAAAATCAAAGCCAGTCACTGAGTCTAAATTGCACTTAAGGGCTGGAGAGGAAGGGATGAAAAGTAAACTCAAACCCTGGGGACAGGGGAGTATCTACATAAATATTTTGGAATGTTTGTGTGGATCACTTCTCTGCCATCTGTTATTCAATCTTTTATATCAAAGTGGGCTCATGGAAATTTATCCTTTGGGTTATATCCAATGAATGCCACATTATTTTGTTGCTCAGATTGTTCCAGCTTTGGCCATTAGAAACGCTTTCAGATTGGCTCTTTTGTTCTTTTAACTTATTTCCATACTTATGTTCCTGAGCACTTCCTACTTTCTGGTACTAAAGGATGCCCCAGGCTCATCTTGTATTTTCATTTCCCCAGTGCTAGAATCTACCATTTCTCCTAAAAGCCCTATATCCTTTCATTGCAGAATGATATTTAGAAACCAAGGTTTGGGCACTGAGTGTGCTCATTGCTACTGAGTATCATTTCTCCCAGAGTCAGTGGACAAAGATAGGATAGATACATGTATACACAACAAACCCATATATGCACACATTTCTATAATTATTTATGTATTCGTCTATATTTGTATTCAGCTAAGCATGAATTGATACTGATGTTTCCAACTTTAATCCAGTTTCACAATATTCATTGCAACCTTCTTTCTTGTCTGCAATTTTCTTCTCTTGTAGTGAGAAACTTGACTGTCACCATTCAACATCCACTTATTTATAACCCCAGCACACATGTAAAGCAGAGTCAGAATTAACCTGTATCCCAGTGAGAAATTTACCAAGTAGGGTACAGTGTTTATGTACAATTTCTTTTGTTTTTCACCTTATGTTTTTCCATCAAAACACTATTTTCTGAAGTTACTTTGTTCAGCTTCTTTCTCTACTGCCCCATCATCTTCAGTGAGGTTATGTAATATATTTATAATATAGTTAGATTCTTATAGTTTGTATTTCATCCTGGGAATCTTCCAACATGGTGGTTAATTTTTGAAATTTTCTATGTGTTAAAGTTCACTCTTTGTTATGTATAGTTCTGTGGGTTTAGAAAAATGCACACAGTTACGTACTTACCACTCCAGCAACACATAGTTCAGTTCCATCATCCTAACATTATCCTGTGTGTCCCCTTTGTAACCAGTCATCCACCTGCCCTTCCATCCCTGTACACTTCCATCTCTATAGTTTTAGCTTTTCCAGAATGTCTTTTAATTGGGCATCATACAATATGTAGCCATTGTGTCTGGCTTCTTTCACTTAGAAAAATGCATTTAAGATTCATCCATGTTGCTTTGTGAATTAGTAGCTCACTCGTTTGTATGGGCAAATGGTATTCCATTGTATGAATCTATGTTTGTCTAATCCATTCATCTGTGGAAGGCTATTTAGGTTACTTCCAGTTTTGAGAAATTATGAATACAGTGGCCATAAACATTTGTGTAAAGGTTTTCTTTTTCTTTGTGAACACAAGTTTTCAATAAGTCTCATAGTTTCAATTCACTTGGGTGAATACATAGGAGTGTGTTTAGTAAATCTGTTTAACCTTATAGGTAATTGCCAAACCGTCTTCCAAAGTGGCTGTATCATTTTGCGTTCTCAGCAGCAATGAATGACAGTTCCTATTACTTCATTTTTGTGCCAGAATTTGGTATTTTCAGGGTTTTTTTTTTTTGCCATCATAATAGGTATGTAATGGCATCTTGTTGTTTCAATTGCATTTCTCTAATGACAAATACTATTGAGCATCTTTTCATGTGCTTGTTTGCCATCCACACATTTAGGATTGTTATGTCTCCTTGGAGAGGTGATCCCTTTATCATTATGTAATACAGCTCTTTATTCCTCATAATTTCCCTGGTCTAAAGTGTGGTTTGTCTGAAATTAACATAATGACTTACATATATATATATTCAAGTTGAAATGAAATAACACTAAGCAGCACAAAAACATGAAAATATAAATCTCTTGGGCAAAGGTAAAGATACAGACAAATACAGAATAATGTAGGACAGTAATGGTGATGGATACATCATTTTAACCTTAGTATGAAAGTTAAAAGACAAACGTGTTAAGAATAAATATAACCATAACAATTTGTTAATGGATATACAGTATAAAAAGTAAATTGTGACATCAGTAATATAAAGTGTGTGTGTTGGGGGGAAGTAAGAGTGTAGTGTCCTTGTCTATGATTGAAGTTAAGTTATTAGCTTAAAATGGATTGTTGTAACTACAAGAAGTTTTATTCAAACTTTACGGTAACTACAAAACAAAAACCTATAGTAGATACAAAAAAGATAAAGAGAATACAATCAAAGTATAACACAATGAAAAAAATAATAAAAACACAAAGGAAAACAGAAAGAGAGGAAAAGAGGAACAAAAGAACTACAAAACTGAAAACAGTTAACAAAATGTAAACAGTCCTTATCTATCAATAATTACTTTAAATGTAAGTGGATTAAACTCACCAATCAAAAGACAGAGTAGCCATATGGATTAAAGAAAATAAAATCCAATTGAATGCTGTCTTCAAGAGGCTCAATTTAGATTTAAGGACACATAGGCTGAAAGTGAAGGGATGGGAAAAGATATTCCATGTAAATGATATCCAAAAGGGAGCAGAGATGGCTATACTTATGTAAGACAAAATAGACTTTAAGTCATAAAGTGTCACAAGATACAAGAAAGGTCACTATATAATTTCAAAAGTCCCATTGAATAGGAAAATATAATAAATATATATGTACCCAAATCAGAGCACCTAAATATATGAAGCAAACATCGATAGATCTGAAGGGAGAAAGCCACAGGAATGCAACAATTTAGGAGACTTCAATACTCTTCTTTCTCTAATGAATGGATCATCCAGACAGAAAATCAATAATGAAATAGTAGACTTGAACACAACAATAGACCAAATGGACCTAAAAGATATATACAGAACAATTCACTCTCAAACAGCAGAATACAAGTTCTTCTCAGGTACACATAGAACATTCTCCAGGATAGATCACATGGTAGTCACAAAACAAGTCTTAACAAACTTAAGAAAATTGAAATCATTCAAGTGTCATTTCTGCCACAGTAAAATCAAAATAAAAATCAATAACAAAAGGAAAATGGGAAACCACAGTAAAATCAAAATAGAAATCAATAACAAAATAAAATGGGAAAACTCATAACTACATGGAAATTAAACTCTTGAATAACCATTGAGTCAAAGAAGAAATAAGAGATCTCCAAATTAGAAAGAAGTAGAATTACCTCTCCTTGAAAATAATATGATCTTATTTGTAGGAAACCCTAAAGAGTACACCAAAAAACAACCCTCTTTGAACTAATAAGCACATTCAGCAAAGTTGCAGGATACAAAATCAACATAGAAAAATCAATCGCATTTCTATACACTAACAACCAACTATTCAAAAAATTAAGAAAACAATCTCATTTACAATAACATCCACAAGAATAAAATACCTAGGAATAAACTAAACTAAGGATATGAAAAACTTGTATACTCAAAACTGTAAAACACAGATGAAAGAAATTAAAACAAAGACAAATGGAAAGACATTCCATGTTCGTGAATTGGAAGAATAATATTGTTAAAAATGTTTCTATTACCCAAAGTCACCTACAGATTAAACACACTCCCTATCAAAATTCTGATGACATTTTCTACAGGAAGAGAAAAAAAAATCCAAAAATTCACTGGAACCACAAAAGACCCCAAATAGCCAAAGCAGTTTTGAGGAAGAAGAACACAGCTGCAGCCATTGTGCTTCCTAATTTCAAAATACAATCCACAGCTACAATAATCCCAACAGTATGATACTGGCATAAAAACAGACACAGAGACCAATGGAACAGAATAAGCAGCCCAGATATAAACCCAGGTGTATATGGTCAACTTATCTTTGACAAGGGTGCCAGGAATACATAATAGGGAAAGGATAATCTTGTCAGTAAACGGTGGTGGGAAAACTGGATATCGATATGCAAGAGAATGAAATTGGATCCTTATATTACAGTATACACCAAAATCAACTCAAAATAAATTAACAACTTAATTGTAAGACCTGAAATCATAAAACTCCTAGAAGAAAATATGGTACAAGCTTCACAATATTGACCTTTGCAGTGATTTCTTTGGTGTAACATCAAAAGCAGGCAGCAGAAGAAAAATAGGCAAGTAGAATCACATTAAACTGAAAAGCTTATGATCAGCAAAGACACAACAAAATGAAAACACAAAATATGGAATGGGAGAAATTATTTGCAGACCCTATCTGATAAAGGGCTAATATCTAAAATGTATAAGAAACTCCTACAACTCAATAACAAAACAAAACAAAGCAAAAACGGCAATAGCAACAACAGTAATAAAACAAACAAACAAAAAAACCACAACAAAACCAAAAGAGCAAAAAAACAATATTAAGCCAAGATAAGCTTGGAGAAGCAAGACATTTTAGGATTTAAGTGGAGATGGAGACACAGAATGGCCCAACTTATCCTTGTAATGGAGAGGAAGGGTACAAGAATGAGTTGGGAGTAAATAAGGAGGAGAGATAGGAATATGCCATCCTCTTCTATTTCTTCTGTATCTGAAATCTCTTGACATGTTATGGTAATGTAGTCTATAACACTGGAGTATGACCAATAGCTAGGGTAGGAATTGCCTGCCTCTATTCCTTGACTTCTTTTCTATGACATGGCACATGGAAAACCCTGAAAAGGGTCCTGTGGGCAAGAGAGACTGGATATTTCTCAGACTGTCTTCTCAAACTGGTTAGATGGAAAGGGGCTAGAGAGAGCTGGGTTCTAAAATGAAAAACAATCGCGAGACTCTAGGGATTGTTTGTCTCTACAGCTAGTTGGCCCCTGGAGAAAATATTCCCATGTTATCTTCACAGGCACATTCCCCCAAAATCTCATTCTCCTGATCCCTACAAACAAACTCCAAGTAAAGCCCTTTGGGGATGCTTAAGTCAATGCACACAACACAGTCTAATCGGTGTCTTGAGTAATGGTCTCCAGAAAGGATCCAAGATGTGTCCTCTGGGTTGGAATCCCTGATGCCATCTATTGAGTGTCCTCAGTTTGCCTCAGATGACATAATAGGTCCTCTGGGTTAAGAGATGTTTTCTCTCTCACAGATGGTGCTCCGTTTCCATGATTGGCTCATATCAGATGAAATCTCATTCTAGCCACTGTGATTACTGGTGATGAAGCATTTATACAGTCGGGAAGACTCTGCAGGGTCTATGACTACATAAGCCAAATTTATATCTTATAAAGTAGGGAAGGAGCTGTAAAGGTAAGAAGAGAGTGCCTTGAGTGATCCAAAACAACAGAAAACCCAAAACAGATTTTCCTTCGCATCTGAACACACTGATGATTAAGCTGGTATTAAATTTACCTTCTTAATAAAGTAACATTAATGGAAATTTTTATTGCCCGAGCTTTCATATTGGGATGGAGGTTTGGCTCAAATATATGTATTTAGAGATAGAGGAAGCATATGCACGATTCCAAGGCCCAACTAGTAGAGGCTAAAGAAGTTCAGGTACTTAATCTGTTCTGGTCCGTGGTGATGGAGGTGAAAATCTGAACATGTGCATTTCCTGTTTCTCCTGGTGATGCTCTTTCACTGGGGTAAGTAGTGCGAGCAAGGATTACTGTGTCAGGGCAACACCTTCTATGCCATTACACCAGTAAATGGAGGCTTCCAAGCTTAGGAAAGGAAGACTGATGAAGACCTCAGCAAAGGCTTGTTTTGATCATCAGTAGCCAAGCTGTGAGTCAGTGTGGACTGATCTTGCCTTCTCCGTTTCACATCTATACTTGTCTTCCCACAAGTCTCTGCAGAGGAAATTACAGGTAAGATAATGATGGGGCTTGAGATATCTAGGAAACTTTATTAGAAATAGGGTATTGTCAGCTTATCCCTTCAGTCAGAGGGTAATATTTGGTCAGTCCATGAAGAAAGCTTCCTGAGAAGGCAGAGAAAAAAGACGTGAGGGTCACAAATCAGAATGCGAAATTATTAGGAAACTTGCTGAGGGTGAAAGAGAGACATGGGTCAGATGGTGAAAAACGTACACTATGGAGACTAAAAGAAAGATGGACAGTAATGAGGAAAGAGAGAAGTATATGGATACTTGGTAAAAGGGAACTGTGTGGATATCTCAATTGGGTTGCAGTGGGGAAAGTTGAGCTTTTAGTTGATAAGAAGCTGAGTGTTAGATACCAGTGTGAGATGAGAACCAGAAAGGTGAGACCATAGGCTGCATTAGTAGGGAAAGAGATAATAGCTGTGACCTCTTTCTTACCAATGGAATTATGCTTTAAAGAATGTATTCAGTTCAGTTCTTTGCTTTATAATGTTAGTAGGTAATCTGCAATGCATGAACGTCTGGTGAGATGTCTAGTAGGAAAATGACCAAGAAGAATAGGGTGTATATTTGGAGGATCAATGTTTTTGCATCATGCTTCACCATGAAGATTAAGCTCTCATTCTGATGAGTATTCATGTGAGAATTGAATACAGGGCAGATTGGGAAGTTTGACTGATTAAATGTTACAATCCAGTTTTATCAGCCTGATTCATAATTTAAAGGCTCTCAAGTCTATCTGGGGCATATTCCTGGTTGGTTTTCTGGTACATAAGTATGGTGGCTTTGTTATGTGTCACCTTGGTACCATATATGTCACTTTCTAAATCATTCTTCATCTCCAAATAAAGACAATGCCAAAGTTATGCTTACACCTTACCGGATGCAACTATTCCATGTACAACCCAAAACATGCTAACCTTAAGAAGATATAAAACCCCTTTACCAAAAAAAGGATATAGAATCCCTATTTTTGTCTTTGGGTAAAATTCATTCCACTCCTATCTATTTTATACTCTTCCTATTATATAACTTAAATACTGAGATATGAGTTAACTATTATTAATACCTCTTATGTTAGATAAGACAATGATAGAGAAGAGGAAAGAAATACCATCGTTTTTGGGAACGTATACACACATACAGATACAAAATAGGGAATAAATGCCCATAACTATTATAGTTTTTGTTTTCATAGCTGCTTACATGTTTATGGCTGGTATTTGTAACTACCTTCTTTCATTACCCATTCCCTATTCCCTTGTCTACAGTTGGTCATGGTTCCTTGTCTGGAAGGGTGACCCAAACCTTCATTTCTGAAGGATCTGGGCCACTAACAAACCTCTGTGAATTAGGTTGTTTTCTATTTACTTACTTCACTGGACATGGGAGTACAAAGAGGCACCCTGGAAAATCTCCTGATTCCAGATGTCTTCTTATCTGCATTGTAAAGTAGTAACTCAGTTTTCCTTTGCGGATCAGGATCAATCAGACTAAACAAGAGACAAACCTTTGCCTTGAGTCTCTGCTAGGAGGAACCCCAAATGTCAGGGTGGCAGTCTTCACTCTAAGTAAATGGAATCATTGTTGTGACACCTGATGGAAGAATTTCTCCCATTGGAACTAAGACCTCTAAAAGTGCAGGACCCCAAAGTGCAGGGACAGGACAGAAAAATTTTTCTGGTGGGTCATAGTTATAGAAGTTATAGTAAGAGAATGCACACTTTCTACCCCTTAATTTGTGGTCCTGTGAATGCACATTGTGGAAGAAACGGCACCATAAATTGGATGCAGATTTAGAGCATACACCACATCCTGGAGGACATTGCCCCAACAATGGAAGTGTTGCCAACTAGCTGATCTTCAAAAGGCCATTCTATGGTTCTGTCAGGCCAGTTGTTGCATGACGATAGAGGACCTAAGGTAAGACCAGTGAATTCCATGACCATGGGCCCATTTCCACACTTCGTTTGCTGTGAAATGAGTCCACTCATCAGAAGCAGTGCTGCATGGATACCATTGTGGTCAATAAAGCATTTTATGAATCCACGGATAGTACACTTGGCAGCAGCACTGTATGTCAGGAAGGTAAATCTATATCCAGAGTAAGTGTCTTTTTCAGTAAGAACAGTGCACTGTCCCATCCCGGTTGAAAGTGGTCCAGTGTAATCAATCTGCCACAAAGCAGTTGGCTGATCAGTCCGGGGATGGTGCCGTCTCAGGGACTTGGTGTTGGTCTCAGCTGTTGGTACATTGGGCGCTCAGCAGCAGCTGTAGCCACATTGGCCTTGGTGGGTGTTTCATGTTGCTGAAGCCATTCAAAATCTTTATCCATGCTTCCATGGCTGCTTTTTTCATGGATCCATTGGCCAATGACAGGAGTGACTGGGGAAAAGGCAGCTGACATCCAAGGAATGGGTTAACACTTGTGTAGGATGGTCTATTCTTTAGCTAGTAGTAATGATTATTTTTTCTTTGTTTTTTTTTATAGCAATATTTTACATATGTATTCATCAAATATTTTTGTTTTAAGTTACAAAATATAAAATGAGACATATGACTCAGGGGAAGAACAAACATCATCCAGAGACAAACAAATGAAAAATCCCCAAACCTACCCTTGTATGTTCTTCTGGGGAAAAGATTAGCATGTGTTTCATTGTATGCAGGTGGTTGGATCATGTTAGAGAGATGAACTTGTTCTATTTATTTAGAGATTAAGTGTGACTTAAGGAGATGTGTTTGTGTGCCAAAGTGACAGAAGATGGTGTCTTGACTAGGATGAACTACTTTTCCCAGAATTCTTATTTTCATGTGTTTCTAGTTGAGGTGGGCCAAGAAGAGATTCTTGAGAGATTTAAAGGACTGAAGGAAAGCAGCCGTTTTGCCGTTTACACAGTTGTTACTAATCTGCTGGCTCACCTCAGTGGTATGAAGAAGCCCTGGGCCTACATCTGCTTTATGGGCCCCTGGGTCCTCCTTTAGCTCCTCTGACCTCTGGGTCAATGTGTGCATTCAGTGCCATTAATAGGGGCCCCAGCTTCTGCAAGATACCCACGCCACCAGTTACAGAGGCAACAAGAACTGACATGGGTTTCAGTCTCCCCTTGTGCGTTACAGCTTATGCTTGTGGGTTCCAGCCTGCCCTTGATCTGCACCTCTTTACATCCAACTTCCCTTTCTGACCACTTGCCCCATGGAATTCAAGTTCCAGCTTCAGACACAAAGCTGAGACAGCCTTACACAGACTGCCTTACCAGCTTCTACAACTATGTAAGGCCAAAGTTCCTAACAAAATTTGTTACTTGTATGTGTAGAAGCTGTCCAGAATCTTTGATTAAACCTTCACTGATAAAATAAGGAAAAAACCCCCAATAAAAACCCAACACCCTGAAACTGCCCACAAACCCTCCCAAACCTATTTGTGTGTGTGTGTATGTGTTTGTGTATATATAAACATATACATGCCCCTGTGTGCATGCACACACATGCATGTTTTTTCATTAATGAGATGAGTCTAGAAGTTTGGCACTTAATATAGTCTAGAATCAGAGTGATCATGCTTATGAAGACAGATTTTAAGTTTTCTCTTTTTTAAAAAAATGTTATTTCAATTATCAGAGCTGTTGAATAATAGAAATAGAAAAAACAACTCCTTTCACAAATTCTTCCTTCAATCTAAAGTGCTTTTTCAGGTAGTCTGGACTCCAGCACTTCCAGAATCACCCTTCATCTCCTCTCTCTGTTTCCCCAGGGACTGAGAAAGGGGACATGTGGCAGAGGAATCAGACCTATCTGGCTGACTTCTTCCTTGAGGGGCTCTTTGATGACTCTCTCACCCACCTTTTCCTTTTCTCCTTGACCATGGTGGTCTTCCTTATTGCAGTGAGTGCCAACACTCTCACCATTCTCCTCATCTGCGCTGATCCCCGGCTTCACACACCGATGTATTTCCTGCTCAGCCAGCTCTCCCTCATGGACCTGATGCACGTCTCCACAACCATCCCCAAGATGGCTACCAACTACCTCTCGGGCAAGAATTCCATCTCCTTTGTGGGCTGTGCTGCCCAGCACTTCCTCTACTTGTCCTTGGGTGGTGCAGAGTGTCTTCTCCTAGCTCTCATGTCCTATGACCGCTATGTCGCCATCTGCCATCCACTGCGTTATACCGTGCTCATGAACAAAAAGGTGGGACTGATGATGGCTGCTATGTCGTGGTTAGGGGCATCCATGAACTCCCTCATTCACACAGTGACCTTGATGCGCTTCCCTTTTTGTGGGGCTCGGAAAATCCACCACTTCTACTGTGAATTCCCAGCGGTTGTGAAGTTGGTATGTGGTGACATCTCTGTTTATGAGACCACAGTGTATATCAGCAGTATCCTCCTTCTCCTCTTCCCTATCTTACTGGTTTCTACCTCCTATGCCTTCATCCTCCACAGTGTCATTCATATGCGTTCAGCTGGGAGTAAGAGAAATGCCCTTGCCACTTGTAGCTCTCACCTCATTGTTGTTTCCCTCTGGTTTGGTGCCTGCATCTTCTCATACATGAGGCCCAGGTCTCAGCGCACTCCGCTGCAAGACAAAGTTGGTTCTGTGTTCTATAGCATCATTACTCCCACACTGAATCCTCTGATTTACACTCTTCGGAATAAGGATGTAGCTAAGGCTCTGAGCAGAGTGTTGAGAAAAGATGTTATCATGCAATGACTGCATTAGAGTTGCCCCGAGTTTAGAGTGGAATGGGAAAAGCTCCTTAAATTGATCAGGGTATAACTCTAAGATTTTTTCGTGGATCTACATCCCTGATGCTCATTGACTACTGCAAGAATGTTGTGGTTTACACAAATTCTACTATTTTAACTTGGTGTCAGTCAATCAAGCACCATGGACTATGTTCTGAGATCTTCAGAGATTTAGGCAAAAACTTAATAATAATCCCTTTAAAAGAAGACATATAAAGGCCAGTGACCTTTTGAAGAAAGATAGAAAGACAAAGATATAAAGTCGTTTTCTCATTATTACCTTCGTTAACAAAAACATATATAAAACAGTACCAAAGGGTATTTAAGGAGTATAAAATTGGAGTGTATTGCTTCATATGGAAGCATGTGAAATTAAGGGTGTTAAAAGCTGTTTGAAAGGAAGGAAGGATGATAAAATTTTATATTCATATACCCGTAGAATTCCTTCAATCACAATGTGTAAGAATTCAGAAGAAGGAATAATACATTTTGTATATATACACCGTAATAATAATACATAATTTTTATAATATATGCCATATTTAAGAAATATTTATTGAGTGCCTAGTGTGATTCATGTGCTAAACTAGGTGTTTGGAATCCACCCCTGTGAAACTTAACTTTTTAAAAACATATATGGTGACTTTCTTTGGTCTACATTGGTCCTGTCATATCAGGTAGGAATCTTCACTTTCATTATTTCACCTTTCTGTTTTCTGAGGGTTTCTAGCCTTTTGATTCAGAATCAGAATGATTTGGATGAGACCAGAGTCTCACTTGCTAACAGGGTGATACATGGTAAGTTACTTAACCTCTCTAAGCCTCAGTAATCTCATATGTTTAATGGGAAAAATAGGGTTATCTGAGATTCAATGTTAATTGTGGGTGTTAGTTTCAAGCAAGAGAAATGAATGATCTAAGCAGAAAAGAATTTTATTGCAGAGAGACTGGGAAGATGGCAGAATCAGCGGGAACACTGAAGAAATCTATTTGGAGACTATTGACCATATCCACCTACTGCCCAATAGTCCATAGAACAAGCCCAGACACAGGCAATAGTGGAATTTATCCACTGGGGTCAAGATTATTTGGGTTAACAACATGGAGAAGGTTTAACATTGTAATTATAACCATCTCATCTGCAGTTACCTCTTATCTATGGCATCCTCTTCATTTGCACACCAGATCTTAAGGATCTTGCTCTTGAAATTACTCTTCCTTTCCTCTGCATCATTAATTTTGCCACTTGAGCAATACTATCAGCCTACAGATAGACATACTTTTATAGCTGTCATCTTAGAAAGAATCCTCCCTTCATTCCTGCAAAGCCTAAAGAGTTTTACAGAAAAATTCCTTGTAATAGTTTTTTATTTTCTGCTTAATATTTCCACTTTTTCTGTTTCTTTTCTCACCAGAGCTCAGTTTAGTTGGCTTTTTATCATCGTTGCTCTATGGAAACCATTAGTATGAGTATCACAAATGGCCTCTACATTGACATACCCAATGGTCAATTTTTGGTTCACTTCACAGCCTTTGACAAAGTTGATTATACCTTCCTCTTTGAAACACTTTCTTCACTGGATACTGCACTCAGTTCAACCCCAAATTCATTGACCCTTCATGTCTTCTCATCATCATAACTTCTAGTTTAGTCCTCAGGCTCTTTCCCTGTTTTCACCCATTTCCAGAGTAATCTTGTATGGTTTTGTCATTTAAATTTACATTTCCATTCTTATCTTTCTGCTGAACTGCAGATGCACATATCAATCCTCCAAGTCTATATTTTCTCCAACATTCTAATAAACAAATCAAACTTAGCATGTCCAGAACCAAACCCACTGCCAAATGTACTTTTCCCTTCCAGAGTTTCCCTTCCCAGTAAATGGTACCAAAAGCAACTCAGTTATTAGGTGAAAAGCTTTAGTGTCATTGTCTTCCTTTTCTCCCACACTGCATATCCTGTTGGTTTTATTTTCAAAATATATTCCAAATGTGACTGTTATGGACTGAATGTTTGTGTCCTCAGAAAATTCCCATTGAAATCCTAGCCCCTGATATGACAGTATTAGGAGGCGGGGCCTTTGGGAGTGATTAGATCAGGAGAGTGAAGCCCTTATATGGGATATTGCCCTTATAAAAGAGGCCCCAGAGAACTCTCCTGCCCCTTCCTTTATGTGCTGACACAGCAGGAACAGGGCCACCTATGAACTAAAAAACAGGCCCCCAGTGGACACCGAATCAGGTGGCACCTTGATCTTAGACCTCCCAGCCTCTAGAACTGTGAGAAATAAATGTTTGTTGTTTAAGGCATCCCATCTATAGTATTTTTGTTATTGCAGCCTCAACTAAGAAAATGACTATCTATGCATTATCGTTTTCACCATCATATCCTTCCTGAACTATTGTAATAGCCTCCTAAGTTGCATTCCTCTTCTGCTCTTATCCAAAACACAGTGTCTAGAATGATCCTGTCAAAACACAGATCATTTCATTCTACTACTTAAAATGCTTTAAATTCTCACTATATTTTACTTAGATAAAATTTGAAGGACCTATCTGAGCTTGAAACGCCCTGGCCCCTGGCTGTTTCTCCCATTTCATCTCCTACTCCTTACTTTCTTTATGCCAGTCACATTGACTCTTGCCATTTCTTGGACATGCCAGCTTCCACTTGACCTTTGCACATATCGTTCTCCAGATCTTAGAATTGCTAGACACTCTTTCTTTCCTTTTGATGTTTTCTGAAATGTTACCTTGCCAAAATGCATTTCCATGACTACCCTATCTATAGCAGCACCCTCTTCATTATCTGTCCCCTTCTTCTAATTGATTTTTAAAATATTTCTTAGCATGATGTCACATAATGTTATGTTATTTATATTATAGCTATTGTCTGTTTTCCTAGAATATAAGCTCCATGAAGGCGAGGACCTGACTTTGTTTGCTGTTGTCTCAATAGTGCCAAGAAAAGAGCCTGACACAGAATAAGTGCTCAGTAACCATTGTTGCATGAATTAATGAATTAAAGGGACCTGGATCACTTTACTATCACACATGGCATTAATGATATTTAATTCAAGAGGGAGAAACATAAAAAGGAATAATGCAGTCAATGCCTTGGTATAACTTACTCATCTTAGATAGCCAGAGAGATTACTTCCATACAAACATAGAGGCCTGACATCTCAGTGAACTTTCCTGGGGTCTAGTCTAGTGGTCCTCAAATGCCAAAATGAAGGACAAATTCTATATCTTCGTTTCCATACTAGTTAAAAAATGTCATGAAGCTTTAGAGGCATCTTCAAGAAGATAACACTTAAGGTTTGGGAGTAAAGTTATGCTTTCATTGAGAAACATTTTCCTTTGCAGTAATGAGAAATAAATTTTGTCATTTTTTATTATATATGATGAGCCACCTGTCATCAGTTGGGTGTCATCCAACCCTCCTGGCCCTAAGGTTGGATGTACCCTCTAACACTCCAACTTGATGTAGAGTTCAAGTAGAGTTAGTTTTTACAGAAATCGTGCCTGGTTGGTTTCTGAAGGCACAAGCATCTTGCATAAACAGCCAGTTCATAATTCCAGTTGAAGAGAGGTAGTGTTTCTTTTGATTCCTCTGTCTCTCTCTACACACACAACTATGCCTTATCAAGAATGCTGTAAGGCTATTTGAGAGGAAAACAATCTTAACCAAGTTTTTAGATGATTATTCATGTAATGTCATCTATGTGATACCTGTGTGTACCTATACAAAGAAGCAGCCAGTCAACAGCCTTGGTTCTGGTCCTGATTCAACAAGTCAGAATTTGTTCATCTCTCTTCAAATTTTGTGCTGATTGTGAAGACTTGAGCCATGAAATAATGAGCTCCCCATTTTCCTGGGCTTAGCCTTTTAGAGAGAAGTGAAATGAGGATTTTAGTTTTCAAAAGGCCATTCTAGAGCCTGCCAGGCCCAGCTGAGGAGTTACCTGTAATAGGGCTTGTTGGGAGAAGCAGGAAGAAAGTGATGCTGGAAAAGAGGGGCATTTCTGGAGGGGGTTGGTGATAAGCTGCTACATTACTTACCTCAACTTTCATTTTCTCTGCAGTGGCTGTAAATGTAGCCGAAGACACAGCTCATCCCAAACTTGTCTTTGCCCAGGAAGGGAGATATGTGAAAAATGCAGCATCAGAGAGTTCATGGCCAGTATTTTCTACAGCATGGAACTGCTTTGCTGGATGGAAGAATTCTCAGAAGACTACATACGTTGTCGAGAGAGTTCAACACTTACCCTGTGTTCTGGGAAAAAAACATTTTCACCTCAGGGAAGCATTACTGGGAAGTTGAGAATAGAGGTGGCCTGGAGATTGCTGTGGGGGTGTGTCAGGAGGACATCATGGGGATTACTGATAGTTCAAGAATGTCCCCCCATGCGGGAATCTGGACTATTCACTGGAGTTCAGCTGGCTATCGGCCCCTAAGAAGCCTTCCCCCAGCTCTTCACCGGCTGGGGATTTACCTAGATCATGAGGCTGGCAGTGTCTCCTTTTACAGTACTGTGGATGGACTGCACTAACACACTTTTTCTTGTTCTTTTGTCTCCTGTCTCTGGCTAATTTTCTTTCTTTCTTTCTTTTTTTCTTTTTTTCTTTTTTTCTTTCTTTCTTTCTTTCTTTCTTTCTTTCTCTCTCTCTCTCTATCTCTCTCTCTCTCTCTCTCTCTCTCTCTCTCTCTCTCTCTCTCTCTCTCTCTCTTTCATCTTTCTTTCATGAGTCCATTAGCATCTTTAGTCATCCTACAAGTGACTGATGGGAAATGAGACTATTCTTCCCCTGCCCCCAAATCCTTCCCTGTACTCTAGCTCAGTGAAACACATCCCCTGGCCCTCTTCTTTGGCTTCATATGTCAGTATCCTGGGTAGTCCATCTTCTGGGTCTCCATAATTGAACCATTTGGTATTCGTCCTACATGTGCTTCAGAAGAGGTAGGTTTGTGGGAGGTAATTCAGGCCGGTGGAGATGGGACAGGAAAATTTCCAAGGTGCTTCTGGGGAGCGTTTTTGTAGCTTTCAAACACAGAAAATGACAAGTGTTGGCAAGTATATGAAAAATTGGAAACCTCCCATATTACTGATGGAATGTAAAAGGGCTCAGACTCTATGGAAAACAGTTCAGCAGTTCTTCAAGAGTTAAACATAGAATTCTCATATGACCATATTTTGTTTATCATCTTATTTGTTTTTTTTTTTTTTTTTTTTTTTTTTTCTGAGAAGAGTCTCACTCTGTTGCCTGGACTAGAGTGCTGTGGCGTCAGCCTAGCTCACAGCAACCTCAAACTCCTGGGCTCAAGCGATCCTACTGCCTTAGCCTCCTGAGTAGCTGGGACTACAGGCATGCACCACCATGCCTGGCTAAATTTTATATATATATATTTTTAGTTGACCAATTAATTTCTTTCTATTTTTAGTAGGGAAGGGGGTCTCACTCTTGCTCAGGCTGGTTTCAAACTGCTGACCTTGAGCGATCCACCCGCCTCGGCCTCCCAGAGTGCTAGGATTACAGGCATGAGCCACCACTCCCGGCCTATCATCTTATTTGTTGATGGACATTTGGATGTTTCCTTCTTTGACTATTACAAATAGTGCTGTTATGAAAGTTTGTGTACAAGTTTTTTTTTTGGAATATATGTTTTCAATTCTTTTGGGTGGTTTAACTGGGAGTGAAATTGGTGGGTCATGTGGTAATTTAATATGGTATATACATCCACCAATTTTTTTTTTTTTTTGAGACAGAGTCTCACTCTGTTGCCTGGACTAGAGTGCCGTGGCGTCATCCTAGTTCACAGCAACCTCAAACTCCTGGGCTCAAGCGATCCTCCTGCCTCAGCCTCCCGAGTAGCTGGGGTTACAGGCATGCACCACTATGCCCGGCTAATTTTTTCTATATATTTTTAGTTGTCCCATTAATTTCTTTCTATTTTTAGTAGAAACAGGGTCTCGCTCTTGCTCAGGCTGGTTTTGACCTCCTGACCTTGAGCAATCCACCCTTCTCAGCCTCCCAAAGTGCTAGGATTACAGGCGTGAGCCACTGCACCCAGCCGATATCCAACAAAATTTTATTCAGCCATAAAAAGTAGTGAAGTACTGACATATGCTTCAACACAGACGAACCTTGAAAACATTATGTTAACTGAAAGAAGCTAGTCACAAAGGACAGCTTATTACATGATTACATTTCTATAAAATGTCCAGAATATGCAAATTTATAGAGACAGAAAGTAGTTTAGTGGTTGCTTAGGGCTGGAGAAATGAGAGGTGATAGCTAAAAGGTACAGGGATTTCTTTTTGAGGTGATGAATATGTTCTAAAATTGACTGTGGTGCATGTTGCACATACCTGTGAGCATACTAAAAACCATTGAGTTGTATAGTTCATATGGGTGAATTATACGGGATGTGAAATATATTTTGAGGGAATTAAGGGCATCCACATGGTGGCAGAAGAGATCAAACTCTCATTCTTTGCTGATGATAAGATATTATATCTAGAAAATCCCAAGGATTCAACCAAGAGACTCCTGGAATTGATAAATAAATTCCATAAAGTCTCAGGACATAAAATTAATGCAGACATATCAGTGACATTCATATATGTCAATAGTAATCAAGCCAAAAACCAACTCAAAGAAGCAACACCTTTTACAATAGCTTCCAAGAAAATTAAATATCTAGGAATATATTTAATGAAGGATGTGAGAGACATATATAGGGAGAACTATGAAACACTGAGAAAAAAACTTGTAGAAGATATAAACAGATGGAAAAATCTACCATGCTCATGAATTGAAGAATCAATATTGTTATTTATTTATTATTATTTTTTTACAGTCTTTTTTTTTTCTTTTTATTGCAGCATATTATGGGGGTACAAATGTTAAGGTTACGTACATTGCCCTTGCCCCCCTCCGCCCTCCAGTCAGAGCCTCAAGCCTGACCATCCCCCAGACGGTGCACATTGCACTCATTATGTATGTATATACCCATCCCCTCCTCCCCCCTCCCATCTGCCCGACACCCAATAAATGTTGTTCCTGTGTGTCCACTTAGGTGT
>CAUYRT010073062.1:0-16243 GCA_963574885.1 Lepilemur ruficaudatus
AAATACCATTAGATCCAGTAATAGCATTATTAGGCATCTACCCAAAAGAACATAAGACATTCTATGATAAAGACATCTGCACCCGAATGTTTATGGCAGCACAATTCACTATTGCTAGGTCATGGAAACAACCCAAGTGCCCGTCAATTCATGACTGGATTATTAAAATTTGCTATATGTTCACAATGGAATACTACTGAATTTTAAGAAATGACAGTGAGCTAGCACTGCTTATATTATCCTGGATTCAGCTTGAGCCCATTATTCGAAGTGAGGTGACACAAGACCGGAAGAATGGGTTCCACATGTATTTGCCATCAAATTGGTACTGACTGATTAACACTATGGTGCTCAAATGGTGGTGGTGTCCACCAGGGATTCGGGGGTTGGGACGGTCCACCCACAGTTGAGGGATGTGAAGAGCATTGTGATGGGGAGGGGCATGCTTGAAACAGAGTTGGGGATGGGAACTAGGGGACTTAATGGGGGAAGGAAATCTTCTAAAACCGATTTATGTGAATAGCTGTACAACTTGGTAAATTTACTGAAAATCATTTAATTGTTCACTTAAAATGGAGTAATGGCAAGCAATGTAAATTATACTTCAATAAATTTGTTAAATAAGTAAAAAAAAAAAAAGAAGGTCATTATATAATGATAAAGGGATCAACTTAGTAAGAGAATATAACAATTCTAAATATATATGTACCCAACCCTAGAGCACCCAGATATACAAAACAAATATTATCAGAGCTAAAAAGAGAGATAGACCTCAATACAATAATAGTCGGAGATCACAATACCCCACTTTCAGCATTGGACAGATCATCCAACAGAAACCCACAAAGAAACATTGGACATAATCTGCGCTATAACCCACACGGACCTAATACATATTTAAGGAACATTTCAACCAACAGCTGCAAAGTACACATTTTTCTCCTCAGCTTATGGATCATTTTCAAGGATAGACCATATGTTAGGCCACAAAACAAGTCTTAAAAAATCCAAAAAAATTGAAATCATACCAAGTATTTTCTCTGACCACAATGGAATAAAACTAGAAATCAATAAGAAGACGAATTTTGGAAACTATACAAACACATGGAAATTAAACTGGCTCCTGAATGGCCATTGGGTCCAAGAAGAGATTAGGAAGGAACTTAAAAAATTTCTCAAAACAAATGAAAATGAAAACACAACATAACAAAACCTTTGTGATACAGCAAAATCAGTAATAAGAGGAAAGTTTATACCAATAAATTCCTATGTCAGAAAAGTAAAAATCTTCAAATAAACAATCTAGTAATGCATCTCAAAGAACCAGAGAAACAAGAGCAAGCCAAACCCCAGATTAGTAGAAGAACAGAAATAAAGATCAGAGCAGAAATAAGTGAAATTGAAAAAAAATACAAAATATCAATGAAATAAACACTTGGTTTTTTAAAAAATATAACCAAAATTGTCAAACCTTTAGCCAGAATAAGAAAAAAAGAGAAAAGACCCAAATATATAAAATCAGAGGAGAAGAAAGAGGCATTACAACTGATATTGAAGAAATTCAAAGGATAATTAGAGACTACTATGAACAACTATATACCAATAAATTGGAAAACCTAGAAGAAACAGATAAATTCCTAGATACATACAACCTACCAAGATTGAAGCAGGGGGAAATTCAATACTGAACAGACCAATAACATGTAATAAGATAGAAACAGTAATAAAAAGTCTCCCTTCAAGAAAAGCCTGGACTGAATGGTGTCACTGCTGAATTCTACCAAATGTTCAAAGAGAAACTAATACCAATCCTGTCTAAACTATTCCAAAAATCAAGGGGGAGGGGATACTTCCAAGCTCATTCTATGAGGCCTGTATCACCCTGATATAAAAACCAGGCAAAGACACACACAAAAAAGAGACATAAAGGCCAAATCTCTGATGAACACAGATGTAAAAATCCTCAGCAAAATACTATCAAACCAACTTCAACAACACATTAAACAGATTGTTCATCATGATTAAGTGGTCAAGTGAGATTCATCCCAGGGTTACAAGGATGGTTCTACATAGGCAAAACAGTCATTGTAATATATCATAGCAATAGAATGAAGGGCAAAAACCATATGATCATTTCAATTGACAGTGAAAAAGCACATGATAAAATTCAACATCCATTCACGATAAAAACTCTCAAAAACTGGGTAAAGAAGGAACATAGCTTAACATGATATAAACATATATGTCAGACCCACAGCTACTATCATACTGAATGGGAAAAATTGAAAGCCTTTTCTCTAAGATCTGCAAAAAGGCAAGGATGCCCACTTTCACCACTATTATTGAAGATAGTACTGGAAATTCTACCTAGAGCAATCAGACAAGAGAAGAGGCATCCAAATTAGAAAGGAAGAAGTCAAATTATCTTTGTTTGCAGACAATATGATCTTATATCCAGAGAAGCCCAAGACTCCACATATAAAAGTTATTAGAACTGATCCAAAAATTCAGTAAAGTTGCAAAACACAAAATCAACATATGAAAATCAGCAGCATTTTCACATGCCAACAGCAAACAATCTGAGAATGAAACCAAGAAAATAATTCAATTTACAATAGTTACAAATAGAATAAAATATCTAGAAATAAACTTAAAGAAGTGAAAGACCTCTATAATGAAAACTATAAAACATTGATGAAAGAAATTGAAGAGGACACAAAAAAATGGAAACATATTTCATATTCATTGATTGGAAGAATCAATGTTGTTAAAACGTCCTTACTACCCAAAGCAACAAACAGATTAAATGCAATCCCCATCAAAATACCATGGACACTCTTCACAGAAATAATCTTAAAATTAACATGGAACCACAGAAGGCCCAGAATAGCCAAAGCCATCTGGAGCAAAAAGAATAAAACTGAAAGAATCATATTACCTGACTTCAAATTATACTACAGAGCTGTAGCAACCAAAACAACATGATACTGACAAAAAAACAGACACAGAGACCAATGGAACAGAATAGAGAACCCAGAAATCTACACATCTATAGTGAGCTTATTTTTGACAAAGTGCCAAGAACACACATTGGGGAAAGGACAGTCTCTTCAGTAAATCGTGCTGGGAAAATTGGATATCCACATGCAGAAGAATCAAACTAGTCTCTTATGTCTTGCTATATACAAAAATCAAATCAAAATGGATTAAAGACTTAAATCTAAGACCTAAAACTATAAAACTACTACAAGAAAACTTTGGGGAAATGCTTCAGGTCTGGGAAATGATTTCCTAAGTAATACCCCGAAAACACAGACAACCAAAGCAAAATTGGACAAATGGCATCACATAAAGCTGAAAAGCTTCTGAATAGCAATGCAAACAATCAACAAGGTGAAAAGACAACCCATAGAATGGGAGAAAATATTTGCAAACTACTCATCTGACAAGGAATTAATAACTAGAATATATCAGGAGCTCAAACAATTCAAAGGAGAAAATCAAATAATCCAATTTAAAAATAGGGGTTGTATTAGGGGTTTCAATGGGGGAAGGAAATTTTCTGAAACTTATTTATGTGAATAGCTATACAACTTGGTAAATTTACTAATAATCATTTAATTGTACACTTAAAATGGAGTAATGGCATGATATGTAAATTATACTTCAATAAAGTTGTTTTAAAAACAACAACAACAACAAATAGGGTTGTACTAATTTGCAGTCCCAACAGCAGTGTAAAAGTGTTCCAATCTGCCCATATCCATGCCAGCATTTGTTATTTTGGAACTTTTGATAGAGGCCAATCTCACTGGAGTTAAGTGATATCTCATTATAGTTTTGATTTGCATTTCCATAATGATTAGAGATGTTAAGCACTTTTTTATATGTTTGCTGGCAATTATTCTGTCTTCTTTTGAAAAGTTTCTGCTCATGTCCTTTGCCCATTTATTGATGGGGTTGTTTAATTTTTCTTATTGATTTCCTTAAGTTCTATATAGGTTCTTATCAGCCCTTTATCGGATGTGTAGAAAGCAAATATTTTCTCCCATTCTGTAGGTTGTCTATTCGCTCTAAGGACAGTTTTCATGGTTGTGCATAAGCTTTTTAATTTGATCAGGTCCCATTTGTTTATTTTGGTTGCTGTTGTGATTGCTTTGGGGGTCTTCTTCATGAATTCATTACCTAGGCAGATATTTAAAAGACGCAAAAGATCTCAACAGACACTTCTCAAAAGAAGATATACAAATGGCCAACAGGTATGTGAAAAAATGCTCAATATCATTAGTCATCAGAGAAATTCAAGTCACAGCTATTAATATAATGAGATATCATCTCACCCTAGTTAAAATGGCTTTTATTAAAAAGACAGGCAATAATGAATGCTGACAAGGATGTGGAGAAAGGGTAACACTTGTACACTATTGGTGGGAATGTAAATTAGTACAACCACTGTGGAGAACAGTAAGGAGGTACCTCAATAAAACAAAAACAAAACTACCATATGACCCACCAATCCCACTGCTAGATATATAAGGGCTGTCCAGAAAGTATCCAGCCATTATTAATATAACAAGAATGGTTACATAGTTGGATACTTTCCAGACAGCTCTTATATACCCAAAGGAGGGGAATTCAGTATATGGAAAAGATATATGCACTCCCATGTTTATTGCAGCATATTCATTCACATTAGCCAAGATTTGGGATCAACCTAAGTGTCCATCAACAGATGAATGGATAAATAAATTGTGTTATGTATACACAATGGAATATTATTCGGTCATAAGAAAGAATGAAATCTTGTCATTTGCAACAATATGGATGGAACTGGAGAACATTAAGTGAAACAAGCCAAGCACAGAAAGACAAATCTCACATATTCTCGCTCATGTGTGGGAGGTACATATTAAAACAATTGATCTCATGGAGACAAAGAGTAGAATGAAGATTACTAGAGGCTGGGAATGGTAGTGGAGGGATGGTTAATGGGTCAAAAAATATAATTAGATAGAATGAACAATATTTCATAGCACAACAAAGTGTATATAGTCAACAATAAATTATGGTATACTTTAAAATAACTGAAAATGTGGAATCGGAATGTTCCTAACACAAAGAAATGATAAATGCATAAGATGATCGATACCCCAATTACCCTGATTTGATTAATACACATTGTATGCCTGTATCAAAACATATGTACCCTAGGAATATATATAACTATGCACCCAAAATAATTAAAAATTAAAATTAAAAAATACTGTCCTTGGTAGTCCTACAAGAAATACCCTAATTCCTACACTACAGCCCACAATAAATTTGCATCTTTGAACCCTCAAGGGAAGACACACAGATTTCAGGTAAAATAAGCAATCTACACAAATGACATTGACATTTATTTGAAAGAGACAGAACTAACATTTATTGGGTTTTCAGAAAGTTCTAGGCATTGTGCTAGACACCCTGGTCATAGTTTAGCATTTAATCTTATAACTACCCTTTGACTTTGGACAGTGTGCTTTCCATCTGACAGATGAGGGGACTGAGGCCCAGAGAGGTTAAGCAATTTGTACCAGCTTACAAAGCAAGGAAGTGCATGGCCAGAATTCAAACCAAGTTCTGCCTGACTTAAAGACCTACGTCCATTTCATGATTCTCTGTATTCTGTGATGAATATCAATTCCAGGTTGATGCTATGCCAATACCACCCACCCATGTTTGCCTGCCTGCCTGTCTCTGGCACTGCACTGTAAACCACTGGAGGGCAGGGGTCTATCTCATTTGCCTCCTCTGGAGACCACATACATCCATGTCCAGGGGATGATGAATCTCATCCCTGCACTCCAGAAAGCCCCAAATCAGATCAAGAGCAGGTCCAGTAAAAACTTAACAATTGCAATTTAATCCTAAAGATCTGCAAAAACCACCATAGAAAATATCTTTGGAAGGACTTGATACTTTCTGAGCAAACAGCTTGTTTTTTTGTTTGTTTTAAACAGCTTGTTTTTGAAAGGTAACGACCCTTGTGTGCTGATGGTAGTTACCAAAATACTTCTTTTCCATTTGCCATATTTGTGAAAGATACAAATCTCGCTGTTGTTTTAATGCTGTTTTTCTGATTTTCCAGATTAAAACAGAATAAACATGGCCAGCACTTGTTTTAAGAAGTCCCTCCTTGCCCCAAGCACAGGAATATAGATAATTTGAATATTCTTACTTTTCAAAGGAAAACAATTCTTATGTCTCACTCTAGAAAGTGAGATTTGGCTTTCATCATGGCTTTCTGAATAAAGAATCTTCTTTCCTATAATAATGTCACCCTCTACTGAAAGTTTTGGATGTCGCTGCTCCTGTTTCTTAAAGGCAAGGTGCTTGGCACTGAGAAATATGCAACTACTAGCATTCATGCCCAGAGAACAAACCATCTTTGCTTTTCTCAATGTGTCTCCACTGTGCTTGGATTAGGGCTGTGCTTATGGTGTGCATTTCCTAACTACGGTTAACTGATTAATTCAGGCAACTTTATGTCCTCAGGAAAATAGGTGCCTGGCTGGTAAATTTTCCGATCACAGTCGCTGAGCTCTGTGCAAAGCCAGTACCAATTGTCCGGCCCATAGAGTTCAGGTGGGTGGAGGCAGATCCTGTTGTTCTCCCACTCCACGCCCAGGATAGCACCTGGCATTGAGTAGAACAGCCTTAAATACTTGTGAATCAGGCTTATACGCAAATGAGAAATCAGGTTCATTAACATAGAAGAGTTTTTCTTAAATGAAATTTTTCTATCTTTTCTTTTTTCAGGCTCTTAGCCATTATCTCTGTCATCATCAGATATTATCTGACCACAACCATTCGAGACCACAGGTCAGCAAACAACGGTCCAAGAGCCACCTGTTTTGCTTGGCCTGCAAGCTAACAATAGACTTACATTTTTAAATGTTTGGAGAAAAAACTCTAAATTAAAATAGTTCACATATGAAAATGACATGTTATTCAAATTTCAGTGTCACGTTCATTCATTTAAGTATTGTCTGTGGGTGCTTTTGCACTACAATGGCACAGTGGCATAGTTAGGATGGAGACTGCACGTCTGCAAAACCTTAAAAATTTACTATTGGGCTTTTTTCAAAAAAACATAATATATGAACCCCTGTTCTAGACCATTGTTCTTCAGGGAACTTGTTAGAATGTAAATTATCTTTCCCCACCTATTGAATGAGAAACTGTGGAGCTGGAGCCTAGCAATCTGAGTTTTAACAGCCTGCTGGGTAACTCTGGTACACACCAAAGTTTGAGGACTACTGGTATAGAATACTTGAGAACAACATTCTGAGTTAAAGGCAGAAACGGATCTTTGTTAAGTATTTATTAAGCACATACCGTGTGCCTGGACCTATGTTCAGAGGCTGGGATTCGGTTCTACTACCAAGAGACCAAAAAAAGATCATGGTAGGGAGATCCTTCTCGGGTGGCTGTTGTTTCCATTGCAAAGCAGAAAAGCAGCAGCATAAAGCGATCCCACGCGAGATAGGCAAGCATCCTGGGGGAGTTTCAGGCAAAAATGAGTTCTTAAATATTTGATTTTTTCCCCTGTCACTGGCCGCCTTTCTATTTGGTTTGAGGCTGAAATAAGACAGCTTGTAAGTAACTGGAGAGAGTGTTTACCCAGTGAATTAGTTCGGCTTTCATTGTGCGAGGGATTAAGCGCTGAGCAGTGGATGAGGCTCCCTTTCAGGTTAGAGGGGCTCGCTGTTCGCTAGCTCCAGGCCAGGACTAATTATAATAGGACTGGGGCCATTAAAGGGCTTAACTACCAGTGCCCTCTTCCAGGACTGGATTAGTTGTTCGCCTGCAGCTCTCGGCCGATAACCATTCCCAGGTCTGTCTGCTCTCACCCGGGATGTGAGCGGGAAAACACCACCGATTCAGACTTAAGGACTGCCTCGCGGCACGTGGGGCGAGAGAGTCCCAGCGTGAGCCACCTAGGGCTGAGGACGCGGCTCCTGCCTGCGGCGGGAAGGCCTGGGTTCCTAGGAGCCCTGCGGGACTGAGCCAGCCCAAGCTGGCAGGGGCGCGGGGCTGGCTCTACCACTGGGACTCCTGGGAGATTCGGACGAATTAATTCGGGCGTTTGCCTGCACTCTCCCAGCGCCCCACCTTTATCTCAGATTTTCTTTCAGAGCCAGAGGTGGAGTCTGCACAATTGTAGGAAAAACAGTATTTTTCCTCTGTGGAATGGGAAAGTAAGTCTTCACTTCTCTAAATCTGGGTTCCTCATCTATAAAATCAAAATAAAGTAGTCCCTAGTCAAAGGGCTGTGTGACCTGAAACATGGGAAGTGCTGGTTCGTTTAAGGGCTCCATGCGCAAAGACCTCTAACGATGCGCGCAGGGTGTGGAAGAAAGCAGCCAGCTGTCTCATAAGCCTGCGCGGGGGCGGGGGAAAAGAGACTTAGATTTTCTAGTTTCTTCACATTTCCAATATGAGGACGACTTTTATTGTTAGTAACATTTGTGACATTCATTGAAGGAGCAAATATTTCTAGTTTCTTCACATCTCCAATATGAGGACGAATTTTATTGTTAGTAACATTTGTGACATTCATTGAAGGAGCAAATAAAAATATATGTGGATTTGAAGATCCCTCACAATCACTGTGTGGGTCCCCAAGGCTCCACAGCTCATATGGGTTTACAAGGGTTCATATGTCCAACTCTCCACCTAAAGTCTTGGCAGCTAGAGGTCAGCTAGTGTTCGCACACCTCCCAAGATGAGGTGCCTCTGCCTTCCCATACCGCCCAATCCATTTCAGGGTTGTTCTGATGAGAGAAAATTCTTTTGTAAAAAAGTATATACATGATAGTCACCAAAATAGTGATTATTTCTGGTTGATGGAATCATGAGTGACTTTTTATATATTTTCTATATTCCTACAAAAGTCCTATGCTGACAGACTATTAGAAGAAAGTCTATGATCATAATTAAAAGTTTTGTAAAATATTAAACCAAAACCTGTATCTCTGTAACTTCTGCCAATTTGTTTCTAGCTTTAGCCTAGCCCTTGGTCTAGACAGACAAGTCTAATATTTCTGGCAACAGCCTATTAGGTATGTGAAGCCAGCAGCCAAGTGGGGGCATCACAGAGAATGTTAGTGAAAAAATTGAATCAGAAGTGACTGCATTCTTCACAAGACCATTAATATTTCATTTTTCAATAGTGTCATCTAAACTGCTTGCAAGGATAGTTTAATAAGTCACAGCCAAATTTAACTATGCCATTTGACCATAATCATTCCCAAATATATTTGGAAACATACCAAAAATCTTTTCAGTTTCTAATTTTTTTTTAGTGCTTGAATATCATTTGGATGTAAAAGGAATTTCACAATACGTGGAAAATATGAATTTAAATTGTGGCAGAACAGAATGAGGGTGGTAGTTTAATTTGTGGTTCTAAAGAAGGCTTTTCTTTTTAGAACCACATTTGTCACTGGTTTGGTCACAAAGTCAGGGCCCTCTCTGGCTTCTCGCTACAAGATTAATGCTTTATCACAGAGCTTTCTAAGACACACCAATTTGGATTCTGGTAAATGGGTCCGGGAACTAAGAGTAATTCAACTCAATTCATTAAACATTAATTGAGTGCCTACTACATGGCACCCACTGTGCCAAGGCAAGGAATTTCCAAAAATCACAGCGAGCAAGGGAAAGCTCATCATGAGAGATTGGAGCAATTATAAGTCAATAATCTCTACAACTTCACCAATCTGTTCCTCTTTCACCATTGGGCTTTGTGAAAGATTGGGTTGATTGAGTTCAATGCAACTAAAAAGGGCAAAGCAGCTATTGGTGTATTTGGAAAGATGCCAGTCTCTGGGATTTGTTTTAATCTGTTGTGTATTGTAAAACAAACAAACAAACAAAAACAATAGAAACTGAAAGAATGGAATGTTCTCAGGCTGTTATTTCAAAAACTGAACTGTAAAAATCAGGAGATGGCAGGAAAACCTAAACTAGAATAGGAATTAGTGTTGAATATTGAACATAAGCATATTAGGATCATTGCAACAAATATCTATTAAACAAATTTCATACACAAATAATGGTACTGGGTACCATGAGAGACCAAAGAAGAGTAAGAGGTGGTCTTGGCATATAAGGAACCTACAATTTATATGGGAGGGGCACATAAATAATTTTAATAGAAAGCAGCCTATGATAAGTACTGAACTACAAGCAAAGTGCTATAGGAATTTGAAGAAAGGAGAAATAAGGGAATCAGGTTTCTTAGTGGTGGAATGATTTGAACTGGGCCTTGAAAATTTGTTACTACAACCTTCTAAACCTAAACTAATATGTTTCTACAGCACAGCCTTTGTATCTTAATTCTCCCTTTTCCGAGAGGTATACACAGAATAAAATGAATAACCAGAATTTCTCACTATTCATCTGGCATAAAATGTTATTTGATCTGAAAAAATTGGCAATTGATAATTTCCAAAACTATATTGCTGACAGATTTAAAATATATGTCATTTCATTAGAGCTAATTCAATTACAGTTTAGTTTATGGTAGGCAGAATGAATCAGGGGTTTAAGAAGAGAAATGGAAATTCTGCCAAACTATTTGAATACCTGAGAGACATGTGAATATTCTAGTAATGACTCATCAAGAGAACCTTCATTGAACTCCAGAACACTCTCAAAGGTGCCTGGGAACTCAGACTCAGTGATTTGTATTCTAACCTGAAAAATTCAGGGGCCCCAGGTGATCTCTAGTGCATCTTCAGAGCAGGGCACCACCCCCAACACCCAATAATTCTAATTATTAGAATTAGAATTCTAATTGGGCACCACCCCCCAACCCCCAATAATTCTACAGCCTGTTTGAGGATTTTGAGAGGTAGTGGACAAACTGTTCGTGACTATGATTTAAATATAATCCTCTCACTTGCCAATTATGGGAGCTTGGACATATCATTCAGCATCTTTGATGCTCAGTTTCTGCTTTAAAAGGTTTACCTTGCAAGCTCTGTGTTATAAGGAATAAGAGAAAAGATGTTTATATAAAGCACCTAACACTATTTGTATATACTGCATATTCAACACATTGTAGCTGCTTGGACTATTATTATATCTTGTCAACATTCATTCAACCAGTGATACATATTGAGTCCCTCCAAAGTGCAAGTTTCTTTACTAGGTAAGAGACTGAGATACTGATAACTGGCAAATTCCATCTGTCTCCATCCACCCACTCAGAATCCTACTCATTTGGGTGAGAAGGCATAAAGCTTAGATTAGAGATCTATGGATACTACATTTTCATTACCTATTAAAGTAGAGGTTGGCATAAATTTTGACCCTGTTTTAAATAGGGTTGTGTGAAGATTAAATAAGGTAACACATGTAAAAGCCTTAGTATAGTGCTTGGAAAGAGTAAGTACCAAACAAATGTCAGCTATTATCATAGGTATGCAATGTGACATTTGCTGTTTATGTACATGTATGTATGTTTCCCTGAACAACTCTTTTTTTCTGGTTTATTTTGATTTTATTAAAAAGTAGAAACATGTACATGGATGTTTATAGCAGTTTTATTCATAGTTGCCAAATATAACTTTTAGAAATGCCACAAAATTTTGAACATAAATTAAACAAAGCTAAAGAGAAAATTAGAACTAGAAGGCAGATGTGAGGAAATTATACAGGATTTAGTACTAACAAACAAAAAGAGCTGGGAAACATGAAAGATATTAAGATACTTGTAGGATGAATACAAAGGTAGGTTCTATGAATACTATCACAATGAGAATAGGAAGAGACAATATTTTAACATAATGAGAAGATACAGGCTGAAATGTTCCCAGAATTTACAAAAGACATAAATCCTCCAATTAAAGACATATTGTGAATCCTCAATCAGGATAAATATAAGGAAATTCCCACCTAGATATATGATAGTGAAATTATAGAACACCATATATAAAGAGAAAACTGTAAAAGGAACCAAAGAGAAAAGATGAAATACCTAAAGAGGTATAACCATTAGGCTATCATGGATATGCCACAATAATGAGAGCTTGAAGAGAGGACAATAATAATTCCACAGCAATGATATTATACCCACGTAAATTATTACTCAATGGTCCAGGCAATTGAAGAACAATTTTAGAAAAACAAAACTGGAGAGAATTTGTTATTCCCAGACTCCCTCTGAAAGCATTAGTAAAGGATTTCATGTCCTTTGCCCACTTTTTAATGGAGTTATTTGAAGTACAAACAAAACAAGCAGATAATGTTTTTAAAAATGTTTTCTATGAAGAAAACATAAAACAAAAGTTAAGTGAAATTAAGAATCAAGGGAAGGTTTTCAATATTGGTCATATTTTAAAGGGTCATTAATACTTAATGGGAAGGATTCTTTTGAAAACGTACTGTAGGAGAAATAAGTGGACTCTTAGTCATTTAAATGTGATCCAGAGCATCTCTGGAGAAATTATCTTTCAACTGAAGGTGGAACTCTTCTTCCACTTTCACAGAAGAAAAGAAAAAGATGACTCTTTATAAGGACAGAGGACAATACCCCATTTTGTGCTCCACAACCTGGTGAGGTTGTTTTGTGTGTGCATTAAAATAAATGTTGTACTTTCTTGGTGTGACCGAAAAAAAAAAAATGGGGTTGTTTGATTTTTCTTGCTGATTTTCCTGAGTTCTATATAGATTCTAGTTACCAGCCCTTTATTGGATGTGTAGCATGCAAATATTTTCTCCCATTGTGTAGGTTGTTTGTTTGCTCTTGTGATAGTTTTCTTGGCTGTGTAGAAGCCTTTTAATTTGATCAGGTCCCATTTATTTATTTTTGTTGTTGCTGTGATTGCCTTCAGGGTCTTCTTCATAAATTCTTTGCCTAAGCCAATGTCTATAAGAGTTTTTCCAACGTTTTCTTCTAGAATTCTTATAGTTTCATGCCTTAGATTTAAATCTGTTATTCACTGTGCATTGATTTTTGTGAGAGGTGAGAAGTGAGGATCCTGTTTCAGTCTTCTACATGTGGCTATCCAATTTTCCCAGCACCATTTATTGAATGATGTTCTTTTTCCCAGTGTATGTTTTTGTCTGCTTTGTCAAAGATTAGATGGCTATATGAGGATGGTTTTATATCTGGGTTCTCAGTTCTGTTTTGGTGGTCTGTCTCTGTTCTTCTGCCAGTGTCATGCTGTTTTAGTTACTATAGCCTTGTAGTATAGTTCGAAGTTTGGTAAATTGATGCCTCCCAATTTGTCCTTTTTGCTTAAGGTTGCTTTTGCTATACAGGGTCTTCTCTGGTTCCTATGAAGTGTAGAGTTATTTTTTCTATATCTGTGAAAAGTGAAGTTGGTATTTTAATAGGGATTTCATTGAATCTGTAGATCACTTTGGGTAGTATAGACATTTTAACAATGTTGATTCTACCAACCCATCAGCATGGTATGGTTTTTCACTTGTTTATGTCTTCTGCTATTTCCTTCCTTAGTGTTTCACATTTGTCCCTATAGAGGTCTTTCACCTCCTAAATTAAATATATTCCTAGGTATTTTATTTTCTTTGTTGCTATTGTGAAGGGAATTGAGTCTTTGATTTGGTTCTCAGTTTGACTGTTGCTGCCATATAGGAATGCTACTGATTTCTGTGCATTGATTTGTAACCTGAGACTTTGCTGAATTTGTTTATCAATTCCAGTAGTCCCGTGGCAGAATCTTTGGGATTTTCTAGATATAAGATCATATCATCAGCAAAGAGCAATAGTTTGACCTCTTCTGCCCCCATTTGGATGCCCTTGATTTTCTTTTCTCGTCTGATTCCAACGCTATGTTGAATAGAAGTGGCCATAGAAGGCAACCTTGTCTGGTTCCAGTTCTGAGTGGGAATGTTTTAACTTTTTCCCCATTCAGTATGATGTTGGCTGTGGGTTTGTCATATATGGGTTTTATCGTTTTTAGGTAAGTCCTGTCTATGTCTATTTGGTTAAGCATTCTTATCATAAAAAGGTGTTGAATTTTGTCCAATGTTTTTTCTGCATCTATTGAGAGGATCATATGGTCTTTGTTTTTACTTCTATTTATGTGTTAATTACATTTACAGATTTATGTATGTTGAACCATCCCTGCATCTCTGGGATGAAGGCACTTGGTCACAATGGATTATTTTTTTGATAAGCACCTGAATTTGGTTTCCTAGAATTTTGTTGAGTATTTTTGCATCTATATTCATAAGGGATATTGGTCTGCAGTTATCTTTTTTTGTTGCATCCTTTTCTAGTTTTGGTGATGTTGGCTTCATAAAACGTCTTGGGGAGGATTCATTACTTCTCAATGTTGTGGAATAATTTCTGTAATATAGGCACCAGTTCTACTTTGTAGGTCTGGTAAAATTTGGGTGTGAAACCATCTTGTCTGGGACTTTTTTTAACAAAGGTTTTTTGGAAACTTTTCAAAAGAAGACAGACTAATGGCCAACAAACATAAGAAAACATGCTCAACATTTCTAATCATCAGGTACATGAAAATCAAAACCACAATGAGATATCATTTAACTCCAGTCAGAATGGCTTTTATCAAGAAGTCCCAAAACAATAAATGTTGGTGTGGATGCAGAGAAATAGGAACACTCATACCTTGCTGGTGGGACTGCAAACTAGTACAACCTGTGTGGAAAGTAATATGGAGTACCTCAAAGAGCAAAAAGCAGAACTGCCATTTGATCCAGCAATCCCATTACTGGGCATCTACCTGAAGGAGAAAAAGACATTCTATAAAAAAGAGGTCTGCACTAGAATGTTTGTAGCAGCACAATTCACAATTGTAAAGCTGTGGAAACAACCCAAGTGCCCATCAATACGTGAGTGGATTAATAAAATGTATATGTATATGTATCTTATATATAAATGTATATTATAAGATGTAATACGTATACCATGGAGTTCTACTCAGCCACAAAAAACAATGATGATCTAGCATTGCTTGCATTATCCTGGATACAGCTGGAGCCCATTCTACTAAGTGAAGTATCACAAGAAAACAAGCACCACATGTACTCACCATCAAATTGGTATTAACTGATCAACACTTATGTGCACATATAGTAGTAACATTCATTGGGTGTCTGGCAGGTAGGAAGGGGGTGGATGGGATGGGTATTTTCACACCTAATGGGTATGGTGGGAACCATCTGGGGGATGGACATGCTTGAAGCTCTGACTCAGGTGGAACAAAGGCAATATATTAACATTTGTCATTTGTACCCCCATAATATGCTGAAATAAAAAAATTTTTTTAAGTAAATAAATAAATAAAAATTTTAAAAAGTAAAGGATTTCAGAAAGAAGGAACTTAAACCCAGAAGAAATCTATGCAATGGAACAAGCAATGCTGTTTGAAGAAAATCATAAATATCTGAGCAAATCTAGGCACTGACTAAATAAAACAATAATAATTACATAGACTAACAGAGATTTTATTTTTAAAAACGAAATGGAATTAAAAACTATACAATAATAAGGTGTGGAAAATTGAAATTAGTACATTTTTACCAAATTTGCTTTCCTTAGCATTTGTCTTTTTTAATTCACATATATATTGAAAGTATAGGAATAGAGGGCAAAATTTTCAAAACAGTAGAAGGAAAAATGAATTTAAAGAGCTCAGTATAGGCAAGTAGAAAAAAAGAAACTAAGGAAACTAAGTAAATGTGAAGGACAAAGTAAGATCATAGAAAAGTTCAAGTATTTCAAGTGATAACAATAAATTTATTCAAATTAGATACACTGGTTAAAATAAAGAGTCTCATATTGGATAATTTTTTTTTTGCAAATTAATCTAAATCCCCTGGAAGTCATCTTTTTTTTCTTTATTGAAGTATACTTTACATATCATGCCTTTACTCCACTTTAAGTGTACAATTAAATGATTTTCAGTGAATTTACCGAGGTGTACAATTAATCACATAAATCAGTTTTTGAGGAATTCCTTTCCCCTATTGAGACCCCTAATTCTGCTCCCCAACTACTTTTCAAGCATGTTTAGAACGCAAAAGAATTAACAAGAAAAAATCAAAAAACGCCATTTATAAATGGGCAAAGGAGATGAACAGAAACTTCTCCAAAGAAGACAGAATAATGGCCAAAAAACATATAAAAAATGTTCATCATCTCTAATCATCAGAGAAATGCAAATCAAAACCACCATGAGATACCACCTAACCC